>JAPYYS010001031.1:0-38967 GCA_030522525.1 Campopleginae sp. 14b
CAATGAATTTTATGCCTCGTTCGAGCTAATATTCATCACGGAAGAGTAAATCCCTTGATGTCGAGTGGTGGCTGGCGATCATTTATAATTGACCGTGGCCATCCAGCGTCCTTAACATTTGACTCTTTATGTGCGAAGAATCTCGGGAACAGTGCGTGAAAAGTCAATCAACGCGGCACGCGATACCGCAAGAGTGATGTTTTTGGTAAGAAGAAAAATTCAATGAAGCTCAATGACAATATCTCGTTGAAGATTGCTCGTCAAAAAAGCGTTTGAATTGTTTTATTAATGTCCTTACTCATCGAATCGAAGCAGCCGCGAGTACAGCTGCGCGAGGAATTCTTAATAAGTGGCCCACTGTCGCTTTTCGTGTTATATATAGACCGTCCAGTAATCGGTGATTATTATGGAATACTTTCACCAGCAGGCAAGCCAAACCCACAAGCAACACGAACGTTTGATGCCCCGAGGTGAAAAAAAAAAAAACATGGCTGAGTGTCGATTTCAGACTCTCTGTAACGACGACTCGCCAATATCGATCTCTATACACGATCGAGCAATCAATTTATATTCGTGCGCGTATGGAATTTAGCAAATGTATGATTAAGAAGATTAATCGTTCATGGACATGTGTTTAATGACGAATAACTCATGGATCTCAGACGGAAATGAATGAATTTAAAAAAAAAACGATTCGAATTAAGTTTCCGTAACTGTAGAGGCTGGTCCATGGAGATGAATAGTTTTTTAAACGATTCCTGTGAAATAGATTTCAAAGGCTTGTCAAATATTTAATTATTATAAATGAGAAGTCCCGCCAAAAAAATCGTCGTTAATGAAGACGTTGATGTGTTTTTTTTAATTTTTAGTGAATTATAGCCAAGCTGGCGGTTTTGATTGGGTAACCGCGCGGGCTCGAGCAAAGTCTAATTATTTCGAGTCAAAGGTGCGACGTTTTGATGACGCGATACGCGACGGATATTGATTTATTCGTCGTCGTCCTCGATATAAATTCTCTCTCGCCGTTCTCCGATCGAATATTCCAAATTTAATGGGGAACAACGTGTCTCCAGAGCGTTACAACTCTCATGGTCTTGGATAATCGTGCGCGATGTGGAAAAGTGTTAATTAGTGCAACCATCAACATGGAGGAGTTTTAATCCACTGTAGCACGCGTTTGAGAGCAAAGCAATTCGATGCAACTATTACAAGGCTTCGAAGGAGCAGGCCTTCGCGCAAAAACACGTGGTATTTTATTGCCAACGCAGACTTCATAGAAACTACCAACGCTCGATTACTTCGTACTCCATTTAGATCCTTCATTCAATCGCACGTTTCAAATAAATTTGCCAATATGAGAAACTCAAATTGTGCGGAATTAATTAACAGAATATGGGAAAAAAAAAATCGGCTGGTATCAAACTGTCAAATTTGCCCAAATAATTCGATTAAAAAAATCATATAAATAAATAAATTAATTAATTAACGAATAAATAAATGAATACATAAATAAATACATAAATGAATGAATGAACAAATAAATAAACAAATGAATGAATGAATGAATGAATAAATAAATAAATGAATGAACAAATAAACAAATAAATAAATAGATCAATGAATGAATGAATAAATAAATTAAAAGATAAATAAATTAGTCAATTACTGAATCAATAAAATGAAAAATATTTATAATTCATCGGAGTCAATTATGAGTATTTTTCGAATTCTTAACAAAATTTGATTGCAATAAAAAAAGTAGAGCTGAACTTTCATAGGGCCATCGATTCCATTCAGTTTCTTGACTTTTTTGACTTCTTCATCGTGCGTGCTGCATTTTTATTGTTACATTTATGAGTGTATAAAAATTGGGTGGATCAGAGCTCGCGATTCTTCTTGTCCTTCATTCGGAATGATGTACTTGGAGCGGTATCGATTATCGCAAAGTGCCTGGAGCCGCGTTTGTTCCTCGTTGCAACGGGAGTATTTTCATTGAAATTGTCTCGTAATCAACGAGCCATCGATTATAACGTTGACGAGGTCAACTCGTGCGTAGTATTCGTCATTAAATCGTTATTTGCTCCATCTTTTCATTTTTATTTTCCGTGTCATAGATTATTATTTACTCACTTTCCTACATCGTCTCCTGATACTCTGTTTCAATAGTCATTGCAGCAAAAAAACCCGACTACGATTTTCAACGATGATCGATCCGAGAATATTGTTACCTCGGCGTCTCAGACATTCTGTATGCAATTCTAATCCCTGAATCAACGTTAATGACCAAAAAATCTAGGGACAACGATCTTGACGAATATTTCACGTTTTTGTTTGTTTGTTTACTCGCAATCAATAACGGAAGTAGGTTAAAAATTCTGGTCCGCAAAGAGATGCAAAAATGTTTCCAAGCGCTCGGGGGGAAACAGATTAATTGCGTATAAAAATTAATGTCTCAAAATTTTCGTAAATAGCCTAAACAATTTTATTTCACGAATGGAATTCGGGACAATGACATTTCGAGAAAAAATCGTGCCATGCGGATGCTCAGCCGAAGGTTACACTTCCCGAATCATTGTCTCTGAGAAAAGTTGCGGAGCGGCCGAAATTATTTCAATTTTCATGAAAAAAGTTGATCAGCAAGTTCATAGAGCATTGATGCGATCGCATGATTTAAATAATCGGTTCTATTCATTGAAATTTCGTCGGATCGATTCATTTCATGTTTTCGCTTACAATATCGTAGTCTGTTTTGAAGTGACTCATGAAATGAAACGACGAAAGAGAGAGAGAGAGAGTGAGAGCTATTCATTACTTCACCATGTCGCTCTATGATTAAATACTAATTGCAGCGATAATCAATGAGCCTGAATCAAACTATATAATAACGAGATGATTTATGGGCAAAATATAATAATTAGCCCGACGCTGGTCGCTCGATTCCCAATTATCCATAATATCCATAATATTCGTTAATTTACATTCACATTATCGTGTGTTAATTCATGGCGTAGGAGTTTGCATCGTCGCAACGAAATTCTCTTTTCTCTTCAGCTGAGCCCATAATTATTATTCGCAATATTTGATCCACGCAATCAAACAATCTTTCAATAATCAAACAAACATTCGCACACGATGTAAAAACCGTTATGAAATGATTTACCGTACAGAAACGTAGTTGAGATTTTTTGGAGTGTTCCTCCTCGATCCGGCGTCGCTCTGTAAATAATCTTGAGGATGTTTCGCGAGTCGGGGCTCCGTGCACGTGAAACATCGTAACACGATTAAGCGGCGGAATAACTTACGATTTATTTGCAAGATCCTCTCGTCCATCGAGATTATGCGAAACTCTATTAACGCAAGAACAATTATTTTTGCCGTACGAATTTTCTTCTCGGTAGCATGTGAATCGTTCGCCACATTACGGGGAATAGAGTTGAGCAGCAGAAGAGCAGAATGGGCATTCAAATGCCTGAGCGAGTTGGGCCGAATGTTAGCGATTCTTGCGATGTATATGCACGAACGTCATTCCCGATTCGGCACGGCGGTACGCACTCAATGAAAGTAATTCGTTTGCATGGCTTATTAACAAGTCGCGCGGTTTCTAGTATATTTGTCGAAAGCGCAATAATAGGCCCCGAGAAATGACTCGTGGCTTACTTTGTGTCGAAGTTTTTTCAACAAAGTCGTTAAAATTTATTCAACTTTTTGCCATTTTCGGTTTCGCCAACGACTCTGGTTCTTTAGAATTTTTTTTCTCTCATTTTTCATCTCGTCGTTATAAAATCCGCTGTGAATCTAACGATGTTTGCCGGTACGTAGGAAGAAAAATGTGCTGAGGCTCCTGGCAATTTGATACTTTGAGTGAATCATCGCTCTCTGGCTCATTAACAAACCCGGTAATTGAAGAAACTGTGTCAATCGGATTGTCAGGTTTTTAGCGACTAGTTTGTCTTGTTATTCGCTTCCGACAATACGTACACGAATATCTATTCCAACATTATCTCTCTCGCTTGCTTTCCTCAAGTGCTTTCAATCATTCGACGTAGATACAGATTGTAAACATAGGACGCCAGAGTGTGGGCTTTCTCTTTATCGTTGGATGCATCTTCCAATTAGTGCATATGAGGTTATGATACGTGCAAGCTGCAAATGATGCACGTCTTGTCTCTCTTGTTCACCATTGTCACACATTTTTACTTGGATTATTCATACGCGACCACTGCGATTTCTAATCCTTGTTTTAATGCTTTTTTTTTTCAACAGCCAGTATCAATAACCAGAATCGCGTATGTTCGTCGTGAGTAATTGCATCGAGATTCACAATAAAGGGGATGGTGTTGAAGTTTGCATCGTTGGAATGCAATGAGATGATTTTTTTTCTCCAACTGAGCCCATTATTATTATTCAATATTCGATCCAGAGAATAGAACGATCCTCTTTCCCAAAAATTCAATCGGAATGAAAAATTGGCATGATATTCAAAATTCAATCAATTATTCATAGATAAAGTATTATTTGTTGTAATGGAATGAAATTTTTGTTTTCCTTCAGTTGAGCCGATAATTATTATTGAATAATCGATCTAGTCAATAAAATGATCCCAATTCGCAAAAACTCAATCGACACGAAAAATTGCCATAATTTTCAAAATTCAATAAATAATGAATAAAAAAATATTTTTCGTCGTAACTCAACGTTGCAACCGTCGTGTTTATTGCCGAAGGTGGATCGAGATTTGATTGTCAAAGGAGTTCAATTGTTGCGGAGAGATTTGCCCGATTGGAAAAAGTGTTGGTCGCTCGAGAGTGAAATGAATTTTCTTCATGATCGCGTCAAGAGGTGGTTGGTGTTTGTTTCATTGCTTCCTCTAATAGCATTTTTAATAGTCCAAATCGTCATCGAGGCCGATAAGTTGCAGCGTATAAATCGAATTGGTTCGGCTGAGCAGAGTTCGTCATGGTGTACGCAAAGAAATAATTATGTCCAAACTATCGACGAGTTGGCGTCCAGGTGACGCCGTTTTTTTTCTCATTTTCTCCAGGCACTTTTTCTCTTCCTTGAATCCAGAGATTTTCGTCGTTTCTAATCGTTGCTAAGTAGACCGCGTCGCGATGGCGTCGACATTGCTTCTCGCTCTTTTGCCTCGCTCGATTTCTTCCAGGCACGTTTTGATCGGCTGGCCCCAGGCCAGACCAGAACACAAACACGTCCTCGTATAAATCTGTATCCGTCCACGCTCGGACGATACTACTTGCAGATACAATGGAAAATATACCAGGACTCGAGTAACCACTCGTAGCTTAATGCCAACTTTGGAATTTTGTACTTTGTCACGAAGCCTCCGTTATCGCAGCCTCAAGTTTAATCTGCACAATTCATCCGCATGTATCCAGAACGTTCCTCTGGTAACCCTAGAACCAGTGATCCGAGGTCAAAACGTCCCTGAGCCACTTTAAATCGGGCCCGCGACCTCTCTCCCTTCGTTCTCCCATTTTTTATCGTTTCACCTCATTTTTGACTAATTCATTGACTTCAAGCAAAATTTCCCTGGGCTCTCGTGATCCTGCATTAAAAAACGAAGAGAATGAGCCCAAATTGAACTCTTTTCATTAAATTTTACCAGAGGTATGAATTTTTCAAAATTGACTTTAGCTCCCGCGTCCTTTTCTCGTTTTTTATAGTTTTACCGTATTTTTGACTAATTTTGCGACTTCGAGCTAATTTTCCTTAGGCTCTTGTGATCCTGCTCGAAAAAACGAAAAGAATGAGCCCAAGTTGAACACTTTTCATTAAATTTGACCGGAGGTATGAATTTTTCAAAATTGGGATCATTTTTGGCCCCAATACCTGTCCGGTCTTATGTGGAAAATTGCAAATCAGGCTGATCGATGTTCATCGACGTCTTTTGGCCAACGATCGACGTTCACGCGATCGTCTCTATTCTCATAATCTTTATTCATCCTCACACGTAACGAATTACTAACTTAGGCACATAAAAACGAGAAATCTCAATATAAGTAGCAGGGGGTTTGCATACTGGCTAAGAAAAGTCTGCAGGATTAATGATGGTGATAGAAGGACAAAGGAATAGAATTGAAGCAGTGGCCATGATAGGTACAAAAGTGCTCGCTGTATGGACTTGTGTCTGCTGAGGTGAATGGCTTCAGGATCGCAAATCATCCAAGCAGACGGCTAGCTTCCTCGGCTAGCATCTGTCGTTACTTGTTACACGTTACATACTTGCATTACTCATGCGGTGGCCAGTGAGAGCACCTCAAACACATGTCTTTCGGCTCTGGCGAACAAAACGACGTTAATTTTGCTCGCAGCATCTTCCGACGAAATGATCGCGAGCCACCACTCGACATCAAGGGATTTATTCTTCCGTGATGAATATTAGCTCGAACGAGGCATAAAATTCATTGACGGACAAACGCAGTTATCGACCTGATTGCTTTTGGGCTTGCAAAGCACCAATATTAAGGACGTTGTATGGCCACGATCAATCATGAATTTTCGTTTTCACTTTCTTTTACATACAAAATGGCTTGCGAGCTTGAGTTTATTTGGAAAGTTGTTACTAATTCACCGAAGAACAACGTACTCCAAATTCAAGATCGTCCGAGGTAATATGTATTTGTTATATAACAATCAAAATTTCGATGAAACTTGACGACCGATTTTCTTGAAAAATTGAGTGAAGCTTCTTCGATCTTACGTAAAAACGTATGCAAAGTTTTGAGAAGCTTCACCATTCAGCAATCGAAATATTTAATGTTGAAATTTGAAACTTTTAACACGCGCTCTAATGAGAAACCACTGAAAATTCTGATTTTTATAAATAAATATCTCGACTTCTACATGGTTAAAGCCCTAAAAATTGCGCGAGCGATTAGATATCGCTATTTTCTTTATGAAGTGCAAATTTAAAGGAATTCTATCGATATTGAAAATTTAGCATACAACGTCCTCAAAAGACTTCCGCACCGTTTAGACGCCTCGCAATGGGGAATATCCGTTTTACGAGACACACTTGCGATTATATTAATTATCCATGATTTATGGAACTTTAATACTCTTACACATGCTGCTATTTATCCAGAGATAATTAGTTGGAAAGATCGAGACTTTCCCATCGTTCGGATATCTCCAGTTCGTGCTGTATGACTGCCTTTAATGTGCCGGTGTTGTTTGAGTCTACTTCTGAGAAAGTAACCTTACCCTTGTTCTTCGCGCTTGCTATTTACTGACGTTTCGTTGAATCAAGCACCAGGAAACATCAACAGGTTTTACAGCAAATCCAGGCACTTGCCAAATTCCAAAGACTCTTTTTTATTTATTCTCCGATTAACAACATTCTTTCAATTAGAACAATCAAATAATTGTTTTCCTTCGCCTTTTTTTTTGCAGGTAAGAATCCGATGGATCAGGGATTTTTGCTGCAATCATGTACCGTGAACCAGAACAGAAATTCTCGTGAGTATATAAATATATTATAGACAAAAAATGATAAGTATAAGCTCGCAAAAGAGAGTCCAGTCTTTTCTCAAATAACGATTACCATAAATAGTAATTAGTGCGTATAACATAAAGCGTGTCGTTCATTAGGAATTGAACGACGTCCATTTTCTTAGTCGTCCTTGCACTGCTTCGCTTTTCGATTTCGTGAGATCGTGCAAATGGAAAAACGCTCATTTACTTCGCTCATTGATCTTACGTTTTTTTCATTTATCAAACTCAAATTTTCTGTGCTCCCTCGTAGAGCAACCAATGTGACAGGGAATTTTTTTTTTTCCAGATTTTAATCAAATAAATCTGAGATTTAAAAAAAAAATCGTCCGACCGTATTAATTTCCGCAAATTTTGTAAAACATTGCATATAACTTTGCACTTCCTTTTTACTTTCCATAAAAGTTGCCAAAATTATATAATTCAGTTGAAAATAGAAAAAAAAACTGTGAATGGTTTTGTATAAAAATCAGATTTTTGGATGATTTGTCATTTCTGTTTCCAGTTTTGGGTTTTTTTTACTCTCGAGACTATTTCTCGGTCCAGTCAGCCGTGACTTTACAACAGGAAATTGATCAAAAATTCTCGAATTGATTAGTAAAAGAAATTTGTACAGCGACGAAGAACAAAAAATGGTAAAACCCTTATCGTTTCTTCCTGATAATCATTAGGATTGTTGAACTTTTTGATTGAGGCAAAAATGATTTCATACTTTTTTGTCATATCCCCGAAGTGTCATTCGATCTCAATAACTCGAGTCGACACCGGAACACCGGCATCTACGTCTCATTAATGTTTTCAACCCGAGATCGAGATATATTCTTATCTCTCGACTGGTATAAAAGGAATAATAGCGAACAGCTGTATTCGGGAGAGGATTACAAACGCGATTAATCGGAGACTCATGAAAATTCGTTTGCAGAGTGACGTACGTGTCGGGGTCAATGAATGACAACCGACGTATTCGACTATGCGATAACAAACATTCTGTCTTTTCATCACGAGATCAAGTCTCATCGAGAGTCCATTGACCGAAATTCAATGAGCCAGCTTTTCGTCGATTCGAGTGAAAAAAATTGTGAGTTTGCGGATACAATGAGATTCTCTCATTGCCTGGAGTCTTTCGATTCTCGGGGGCCACGTACACGCGCCAACAGGTGGTTTTGTACATTTGGGTCTTTCGCAAGAAGCTCCGTCGTTAAGTTTTCCACACATTTTTAAAAGTTGAGTCCCATGAGAAAATATTCAATTTTTCGTCACCGATATTCACGAGATTGTCGAGGATCGAATACGAAATTGAAAATTCTGTCTGTCGAGAAATTCGGTGGGAAAACATTTTTGGTCACTACGTCAGGATCGAGATCGAAAGTTTACGAGACACAGGACTTTCGATGTATTTCCATTTTTGTGGACAAGTACCGGTCGCGAACACGTTCCCGTGAGTCACTGCCTCGAAGGCTCCCATATTCAGGGGGTCCAGAAAAAATTATACAAATATTTCTCGATTATTCGTAGGGTGGGCAAAATTTTATTATGGATTCGGTGCTCGAGAGGACACAAAAATTATTTCGTAGATTTTGTCCTCGAGGAGCTTCCATCGTGATCGACGTTCCAATTGAGCGATATTTTGTAATCGTCAATCTACATGGCCGTCCTTGTCGTCCACGAACCTTTTTATTTCGTTGGATTTACGGACAACTGGTCTTGTTCACACTGGTTTTAACTTTTACTTGGATGAGGTCGCGTGTAAAGTTTACTTTGGACGTGAAAGTTGGACCATTCGTGGACCTGTACAGGCGATCAAACGAGATTCTATTGGGTGACTCCCGGAGCCGGTTATTAAGAGTCATTAGCAAGATCCATTGTTGCTGCATCGTTTTCCTTGGGTGATTTTGTCCGACCGACAAAGGACGCTTTGTTTTTCTCTATATTTTCGTATAACGTATGATTACTCGGTTTGAGCATTATGTTCGAAAATGGCAATTAATAGCTCGTGATTCCCAAGCTCGTCAATGGAAAGTGCCTGGCATGAATTCCTCAAGATTTTCCGTAATAAGAGAAAATTGCGAAAGGGAGCAGTGATGATCCGCGGAGCACATTCCTGCCACGTCGCTAACAAACATATATTCGAGATTCTTCGGGCAACTTATCGCGATTCACCATCTTTTGCAATTAACGGAATTTTTTTTATTTCCATAAATCTTTCCCTCGAATCTTGATAACCGAGACAACACAAACTTTTCTCTGACGTTTGCATTTCGTTCGAGATAAACAAATGCCGTGCGCTGCCAGATATTCAGGCTAAACGTCGCGACTTGGCTGACGGAGTAACGTCCGTTGATGCATTTTCGTCATTTTCCTTCCTCATAGAGAAGGCTATGTGACGGTGAATTTTTTTTTTGTCCAGATTTCAATGTCACTATGATTAAAATGTCCCAAAACATCGAAAAATCATATCGAGAATAAATTTCCGGATGCGTGTCTGGGTATATTATGACACTGTAAAATTCAAACGTTCCTAACTCGAGAACGGTTTGACCTACAGGTCTCCCGTTTTGCACGGATGTTAATCCATACAAGCTCTTAGTTCTCTGAAAAATGAGTTGGAATCGCTAGAAAAATACGAATTTTACAGCATTTTGAAATTTTCAAAAAAAACTGTCGACGCTTCTAATTTCCGCAATTTTTAAGATTTGTTGCTAATTTATTTTTTATAAATAGAGCATCATGATAGGAAGGTTTGTATTGAATTTGGGGAAAATCGATGGAACGGTTTAAATTTTATGACCTTTCGAATTTTTCGAAAATGTGCGATTTTCGAAAAAAATCGCCCAACCGCATTGGATTCTGTAAATTTCGGTAAAAACAGTGTATAAGTTTGTACTTCCTCTTTTTTTGCTTTGGCTCTAACTTATTTACCGCCAAGGGACGTGCCATCCTCAAAATTTCCAACTGGACTCGAATATTTTTCTGATGGCCACCGAGGAAAGTAACATCGATCCTTGTCATGTTTCCTAAGCGTCTAATAAATCAATTAGAGAATGAGGCAATCGTTAATTAAATGCGACGTGCGAATGGGCTTCATTTTTCATATTTTTTTTGTTTTTTGTTTTTTGTTTTTTTTTTTTTTTTCATTGGGTATTGAAAAGTGCGCGCAATACTTGCGGCTCACTTGTAAGCCACAACGAGGTGGTGCTGGCGGGAACGAGCAACGTTTACCGTGGATGAGTGGCATCCTCGGGTCGTTAAGGTCGAGAGAGTTGACTCGAGGTCTAAACGCAAAGAATCGCTTTCCCACGGCGAAAGAGATGAGGTAGAAGCAGCGAGATCAGGCATGGGGAAGCTATGAGAATAGACGAGTTTGTGCTCAACGAAAATAAGAACAAGGAAGAATAGTCGAGTCGAAGTTAAATGAGAAAACGACAGACACCGGAATAGAGACCACCGAAGTTGTAAAACATCTTTGAAAAATAAAATATACTCAAAGAAATGAGATAAAAAATGGCTGAACGAGCGAAAGCAGGAAGCTATGGCGATGAGGATTGTGTCAGAAATTCTCAGGCTTCGCACCAGACACTTGATAACGAATAAACTCTTTACCATTCGAGCTCAATGCAAACATTGTCGGGTCGAGAGTTTAGAACAAAAACGACGAATAATCAAGTAGCCAAACAAATCCATTTGGCCTCGATGATGAATTTCTCAAAATTAATAAAAAACAAACAACAAAAAAACTTGTAAATAGGAAAAAAATGAGCCTCATGGACGATCCAAGTTTTTTTCGTTGCATCGCAATGTCAAGCTCCGAATTCCAGAGAAACATCGAAAGAAAATCAACTCCGCGATGTGTTTAGTCGCACAAACAGTGTGCTTAGATATTCCACCGGAAGTTGTGCACCAAATCAATTTGTACACGCGGAGTCTGCCAAACTTAGGGCGCTAGTAAAGCAAACCAGAATTATTCCGAGCATAGGTAGCCAGAGGAGGTATATTTAATCCGGTCAGAAGAGGTCGCGCATGTCCCACAATATCCCAAAGAGATCTCGGGCACGTCGATGACCTCAAGTTTATCGTCGCGACGTCTCTCTAGATCTTTTCGTTTGTGTACCGAGCTCCTGCTTTTCTAACACCCTGATATTTATTTTTCATTGTTTTCCTACATTCCTCGCTCTCTTTCCATCTCGATCCTCACTTGACGCTGCGAACGAGGAGGCTCCATTTTCTACCTCACATTTCTCAATTTTCTACACAGAATTATTTTTCTTTTGCAAACTGCCAAAAGATTTGCAGCTTTTTCTTATTTGCATTCGAATTTCATGATTTTGACAACTTTTCGAGAAAGTGAAGAGGTAAAACAAACTTATACACAGTATTTTACAAAATTTGCAGAAATTAATGCAGTTGGACGATTTTTTTAAAATCGCAGGTTGTCGTAAAACTCGAAAAATCATCAAATTTAAACGGTTTGACCGATATTCTCCAAATTTAATACCAAACTTCCCATTATGATGCTCTATTCATAAAAAAAAAATTTGCAATGCATCTGAAAATTTGAGGAAATTAGAGCGTCGACAGTTTTTTTTTTTAATTTCAAAACGCTGTACAATTCGTATTATTCTAACAATTCCAACAAAAATCTCAGAGAATAAAGAGTTTTTATGGATTAACATCTGTGCAAAACGAGAGCCCTGTAGGTCAAACCGTTCTCGAGTTATCAAGGTTTGAATTTTACAGTGCCATAACATACACACACACACATCTGGACATTCTTTCTAGATACGATTTTTCGATGTTTTGGGACATTTCAAGAACATTGACATTGCAATCTGGGAAAAAAAGCTTCCTCTCTGAGGAAGAAAAAAGCAATTTCGTGGCGGGTTTGAAAAAATTTGTACTAAGACAATTTTGTCTCGAAACAAAGATTCAAATAATTCGATTGTGGAGAAAAGTTGTTCAGTTATTTTGGTCACTAGAGTCTGGGTTATGAATAATTATATTTCAGTCTTTATGGAGCAGGCCGACATGATAGGCAATCCGAGGGGCCATCGATCGAATTAAAGGGAAACAGAATTAGCACTTCGCATATCGTCACATCGAAAATAGGTTGAATTAATAAACATCGAACATGATAATCGATCGATCGTTGAATAGCACGATGGACTGAACAGCCAGGAAGACAATGATGTGACGCAGCGAGTTTTTATTTTTATTTTTCGCCAGAATTTATTAAGACACGTTCATGACAAATTTCACAGAGTCATCGCTCCTTTATAACGACGTTAAACTTCGACGGTTCTGTAGCCTCGCAATTGCTTGACTATCTGTTCCGGAGTAGCTCAATCCTAAATGTCGACATCAGACATTGGAATGACCACAGAAATCCTCTGCGACGCGGTTGCTGTCGCACCAAACATGGCGCACATCGAACTATACGCATTTTTTTCTCATTCCATTGCCAAGATCCTCGACAAATTTCTTTCATTGCAAAATCTCTCTCATTTTTTCTCTTGTGTTCGCTATTTTTTTTTCTCTACTCTCTCTCCAAGGGCATCCAACTTTACGCAAGTCGATCTATTTCTTTCGCATTTTCGACGGATAGATTGACCCTTTGATCCGCACGCTTCTCGCTCATTATGGCTGCTGATTACGAATCCCAACCCAAAGTTTTCTCATACCAAATGAATCGATATAGTTTTATTTTTTCATCCAAAAACGACTCAAGGAAAATTACAAAATTAAAAAACAATAATTTCTTTTTTCGTTCTTTTTTCATCCCGAAATGGCTCAATGAAAATTATAAATATTCACGAATGATAATTTTTTTTTTTTTTTTTTCAAATTAATTAATCGGAATGTTGATTACTCACGTAGCAATAAATTTCTTAGACATCGATGGCGGTACTCGACGAGTAAAGGTCGAGTCTTCCCGCCGATTTAAAGCTCCGTCTGCTTTGCGAAATAATTCGGCGTTGAGCAATCATTCGTTTGATATTTATAAATGGTTTATGCTTCGCGGAATGAAATTTTTGTTGATTCGAATGAGATTCAAATAGGTCAACCGAAACTATGGAAAATTGAGTGATTATCGATTGACAGGAAAAATTGCCATAATTTTTAAAATTCAATAAATTCGAGAAAAAAAATGATTAGAAAAAATATTTTTCGTTGGAATGCAACGAAATTTTCTTTCTTCTTTAGCTGAGCCTATAATTATTATTCAATATTTGATCAAGACAGTAAAATGATTTTCTTTGGCGACCCAAAAGCTCAATGGACACGAAAAATGGCCACAATTTTCAAAATTCACCACATAATTAACAGAAATAATATTTTTCGTTGAACCTCAACGTTGCAAACTTCAGAATAATGGAAAACGTTTGTTTTATTATTCCGATTAAAAATTGAATAAAAATCTTGAGCTCCGTTCAAGAAAAACAACAACAAAAATCGTTGCATTTCGACGATGCAAACTTCAACGACGTGCTAACAATTACCACGTGGCCTTTGAAATGGAGACTCGAAATGTTGAATGAAATGAATGGAAAAAGTATCGCGAACGCTTGGGCAAAATGAATAGTTGGTGGGCCATGTTTATAAATCTGTTAAACTCATCGGATTCCCGACCTTATCGAGGGACTTGGATGAATGTCGTACGTTCACAGCGCAGCTGGCTTCGTATGCTAATATCTAAAAAAAACTACAACTTTATATATACTAGATCTGTGCCAACATATACATGCAACATTCAAATCTATATATAAATAGTGATCGAGCTGGTATGCGTTTGACAAAGTGCCCACCTCTGACATTACAGCGATCGTACTCCAGAATGTTATCGGACATTAGAGATCATGGCAATAATTTACATATGCCATCCGGTTGTATAAGTTGGCGCACACTCGCTTCGAACTATATTCGTATCTTTGGCGCGGGTGAGATCTACACGAGAGCGTGCATCTCGTCTCTACCATTTTAATCCAATCTCAATTGGTCTGCTGACTATATACGTTTAATTATAATTCATATGGAGATGCGATGAAGGAAAGATAAACCAAGTCGAACTCTTTGTCGTGTCCGCTGCTGTTCGATGTACAAAATTGTTTTTTTTTCCTCATATTTTTCTTTAAATTATTGAACAAGAATTTCTGGGATGATGAGATTCGCAATTTTTTGTTAAATTGCAAGGAAAACGTGATGCTTGAAAAAATGACTTCATTTTGGCGATGCAAAATTTTATGGACGTTATTCGTCCATTTTTCTTTCCGATTTTCGAAGCTTTTTTTTTTACTCAAAAGTTTTGACTACAAACGACAATATGATAAGAATTCAATAAAATTTAGATCATTCTGAAGTTTGCAACGTTGAGATTCAACGAAAAATATTTTTTCCATTAATTATTCATTAAATTTTGAGAGTTATTACAATTTTTCGTGTCGATTGAGTTCATTAGTCGCCAGATAAGATCGTTTTACTGTCTAGATCAAATATTGAATAACTATTGTGGGCTCAGGTGAAAATTAAAAAGAATGTCGTTGCACTTCATCGATGCAAATTTCGTGATAATATTCTTTATAGCATCAAATACGATGACACAATTTGTTTTGATTTTTCGTCTACACAGTTGTCGAATAATTTGAGTTGATATATATATATATATATATATATATATATATATATAACTGAGGGCTTATGTTTGTGCATGTTAACTTTAGTGTTCAATTGCTCGAAACTGTGTAGAAAAAAAATGTTAAAAAATTTGTATATTAATATTTAATACCAAAGAGTATGCTCACCAAATTTCATCAAATTCCAATAATTTCGAATTTTCCTATGCTTTTAACATGGCAACATTGTAGTGTGTAGCCACACTCCTTAATTGGCCGTCGACATCGTCAATGTTTCTAGAATAACAAGTTTTCCGGAAGATTCTACTAAAACCCTTAAAAGTGTAAATTTATGGCATCGTGATATAAATTTTGTAATTAATCGGCTGGGGATTTGCACGTGGAAAGGAAAATTGCATCGTTAATGCTGTTTCTTGACGATGAGAATAAATAAATGAAGTTTTTTTCGCAATTTCGTATTGAAAGTGCATGAAAGTTAGGTGAAAAAAGCGTACGCTGGAAATGTAATAAAAGAAAGAGAAAGAGAGACATTGTTGTGCGAGCACGGGCTCGGAAACCTGCACATCGATTACGCACAAAATTTTCCAATGTGTTTATTTATGACATGGTGGGTCAACACCACACGATATTGCGCGACTATAAACGTCGGTAAACTATTAAGTCTCTGTACATTATAATTGTAGGTTAGTGCGTGGCCGAGTCTCGTACGATGCGAGGATGTAACGACGGGAAAGTATTCATCATTGAAATGCTTAGGTGCATGAGCGCTTCGAGCTGTCCGCAGCTCACGCCTCAGCCTACAGATTCTCGATTCTCTCGGGCTATCAGTTTTCACGAGAAGACGTTCCGAGCTCGATAAAACCTGATAGAGGTCTTCCGCATTCGAACGATCTCACGATTGTGCTCCCTTCTTCAGCGAGCAATTTATATTTGAGAATAATACTCCTTGGAACGTCCTATACCCTGAGGCTTCCTTTTATGTCTCAAGAAAATATCAATAGATCGATATTTCGCTGAAGTTTCAAAGTTATATCGATCGCATCTTGTATATCTGACTAAATTATCGATTCTCCATAATCAGAAAATCCCGTGGTAAAATCCGAAATGACAAAAAGTCAAATTTTCGATTTAATTCGCAAATTCCATTGATTTTAATCGACGCAGTCAATTCGTCATGTGCTGAGGAGTTATTCGGGATTTTTGGCTTGACAATTACGAGGGAAAACCGCGATTCCGAAATTTTGTGTTATTTTTGTTATTTTTCGAATAAAAATCATCGCTTCAAATTTTTTTTCTTTAAACAGGAAAAAAACATTCATTTTTTGTCGTTCGATTTTTTGTCTCTCAAGGTAAATATAATTTGGACGCATTTAATTTCATTTAACTACGAACGTTTGGAACGTTTTTTTGTCATTCTGACCGGTAGAGCACGCAGTAGCTCGTCCAGGTTGGATAATCATATCGACAATAACGTGTGGAAAGTTGTTGAAAAGTACTTGTTGTGACGTTGAAAATCCATTAAGCTGCCCTTACTAGTTGAGCGATTATCGTTATCGAGCTGTAATTGTGGAGCACGGTTGCCTACTATTACGATCTATTATTATTTACTCTCGGCGTCTAATATATCAGATGTATCCGCGATTCGATCCGTTGGCATAGATCTCAATAATCTGTGGCAGAGCTCCAGGGATCTAAGATATAAGAATCGATGTGTCGATTTGTTTGACTCACCCGATCGATCGTGCGCAATGATTTCTCTCCGTCTATTGTCCTTTGCTCGATCGGTACATTGATAAAAATCATTCCTTCATTTTATCACGGCTCGATGATTCCTTCGATGTGATTGATCGTCTGACATTTTCGTAGAATCAAATATTCACTTTCAATCAGTTATTGCTAACCCCGGAACTCGCAAGTTCCGCGTTGGACATTTATTATTCCAAATAACCAATAATCTATTAATAATAATATATTTATTTATTTATTTACTAGTCAATGTAAAAAATAATTTATTAAAATGATGGAAAGTGATGGATTGTTCAAAGTTATTTATTATACAAAATAAAAAATAAACTATTCGAATAATACAAATAATTGATTATTTGAAATTATTTATTATTGAAAATAAAGAAAGAAAAAAAAAATTATACAAAATTATTCATTATTCAAAATAAAAATAATTCTGGAAATAATATAGAAATGTAAAAAATAAAATTAAAATAATTGAAATAATTGATTACTTAAAATTATTTATTATTAAAAATTATCTATTATCCAAAATAGGAAATAATTTGAATAATTTATTATTCAAAATTATTTTTTATTCAAAACAAAAAAAAATCATTATTCAAAATTATTTATTATTCAAAATCCAAAATAATTGATTATTTGGAAGGATTTATTATGTAGACCGAAAAATAATGATAATAATAATAATTATTGATATAATCAATGATTGAAAATGATTTATTATTCAGAGTGAAAACTATTTTTGGAAAAATTGTACAAGATTGTCTCAAATGTTTCGAGTTTCTTGCATTAAAGGTATAAAAAAAAAGAAATTGTTAAACTTTCTAAGTGAAACGGGGAAGATGCAAATATTATCGTGTTACTTGGTTTGATTTTGAGAATTGGATTGAACTCAAGTTACACCAAGATAAATTGAGAATTTGTCGATGATTGAAACGCGGAGGACTTGTCATGGGGTGTCGATTACTCTCTAACCGAGCAATGATTCTCTTTACTCGTCGTGTGGTTTTGTGCCGTTCGCCAAGGCCGATCCGGTCCAGTCAGCTTCCGCGTTCGAGTCACCCGCACGATCGATCTTTTCTATAGATACATGAGTATTGACGCGAAACCGCACGCGAGATATTTTTATGGGAGTGAATTATTGAAATTAATTATTTTTTTTGTTATTTTTGTAAATAAATTCATCAAAAATAATTGCGACACTCTCTTCGCTGTAATTGATTTCGGAATTCCCACTTTATTTGCCAAATCCTCGGATTTTATCGTAATGACAATTAAAGCGCGACACGCTATGGATTTAGAGATTCTTTTCAATTGACGAGTGCATCTCGAATGACTGAAAGTTTACTTTTATATTTATGTTACTAAGTTTTCTCGCCTACGCGCGATACATCTCCGATTTCTTCTCCGTGGTTCGCTCTTCTCATAGCCGCTATCCTTTCGATCGGGAAGCCCCGCAAGACGTGACTGGCTTCCGCGTTGGAGCGTCTCACGATCGCGATGCTACACCGGGTGGCACTTTACTTGGCCGTGTCTCGACGTTTCTTCTTGGATATGCAACATCGCTGTATATTCACTCGAAGAAAAAACAAATAAAAAATATAAACACCTACTGAGGACTTGCGGATTCGAGTTGCTGATGCACTCGCGGTCCAGTTTAAAGTGTGTACGGAATATATCGAAGATCCTCGAGTGAGATCGCCTCCAAAGAGCCCATTAATCCCTCCTCGTTAGTCCTTACCGCAATCTTCGCATCCAGTAAATCACGCATGGAAAGCGAAATCGCGAAAGTTCGAGGAAGGATCAAGAGACACAGCGTGAGCTCCAAACAAGGACTTCTTATTCGGACTCCTCCAAATTCTTTCATCCACTTCATATCCCTTCTGTATATACACGAGCCTGCTCCACTACCGGGTTCGATCGCCCGTTGCCTCACTCGGTCGCACTTCGTACTCCAGGACAAACAATTACATGCAAAAATATACACTCGTGCTTCTCCATTTCTCTACCAGTTGTCAATCCGCTCTTACACTTTAGGACATCGATCCGCTTGAGCGGAGATCACAATTTTACAACTTCAAACGGTATTTCATAGTCCGATCAATTTCACTTCGTTTCGTTTTACATTTTTCACTGTTTTGGATCGCAAAATGTCCAAATAAAGAAAAATTTCCTTTAAGATGGAAAATCCATCGATCATTTATGGTGTTCAAGTTTCCATCGTCGGAATGTTAAGAAATTCTTTTTTTTCTTTAGCTGAGCCCATGGTTATCATTCGATGTTTCATCTAGACAATAATCATGACAAAAAATTACCATGATTTTCAAAATTCAATAACTAATTAATGGAAAAAATATTTTCCCTTGAATCTCAACGTTATAAACTTCAGAATCGTTCATTTATGGCGTTGAAGTTTGCATCGTCGGAATGCAACGAAATTCTCTTTATTTTCGCTGAGCCCATAATTATTATTCGATATTTCATTTGGACAATAAAACAATCGTCTGTGGCGACCCAAAAACTCAATCGACACGATGGAAAAAAAAATTTGATGGGAAAGATCGATATTTTGTTTGATACGTTCGACTAAACGTTTTTTTTTTTTAAATCACGAAAATTTTGTCATTGCAGCTCAAAAGATTGTAGAAAGTCCATTCGGATGCAAATTTTTATGGAAAAATTGCCATGATTTTTTAAATTCAACAAATAATTAGTAGAAAATTATTTATAGAAAAAAATTAATGGAAATAGAAGAAAAATAGAAAAATATTTATTTTTCGTTCAATCTGAACGTTGCAAACTTCATAATCTTTATCATTTAGCTCTCTGGAAAACGCCACTGATCGGAAAAGCTATGATTCCGACCGAAGTTTCACTTTTAAGACTAGGATATTTTTGGTGAAAGTTTTTGTTGTTGTTGTTGTTTATTTTTTAGTTAGAGAAACGTTTTTAGCGACTCGGCCTCGCAGAAATATGGGTGGAAAAGTTTACTCGATAAGATGTATTCAAAAAATACGAAAATGGAGGAACGAACTGTTTTAATTTGAAAAAATGCTGCGATACGGTTTAGCCTCGATTTCTCCGTCGAGGACGTGGTTTTTTGTCAAGTTTTTTTTTTGTGCAGCACACGATCAGCAACATTAAGTACGAGGCTATAAATTTCACTTCGAGAACAATTGCAATCGGTTTTTATCGGTTCGGCTTAACAGGGGAAATCGAAATGAAAAGTAAGAAAAATGGAGGTTGGTTAAAAAATGGAAATTCAAAGTGGAAACGGTGCGAAAAACGAAGTCAAGGAAAAATCGATGAAGGATTCGTTGCATGTGTTTTTTCCTTTTTCTCTTGCTCGCGATCTGTGCAGCTCGTGCGGCGGTGTCAAGGATAAAGCACCTTTGGAAATTTTTGTTTGCGAAACTTCGGGCCACGATCGAGCACGAATCCCCTTTAGGTCTCTCTGCTTTGGCAAAAAGTCAAATCGTCATGGTTTCGTGAATCTCCGTTGTATTTTCACCGTGTGACATGGAAAAGTGAGTCATGGCGAGAACGCCGCGCGGTCATTGCACGTCTCTGGGAGTCTCATTACTCCGCGAGACTTGCTCCAATCCCCGAAAAAATAACCAACTTTATTTCGAGCTCGGTTGCCAAAAAAAACAGAAAACTCTTATTGTTTTTGCATCGATCCGAAAATACAGAAACCAAAAATAATGCTCTACGTCCAAAATGAAATCGCCATAACGTCACAGTCGACAGACATTTCGCACGGTAACACAAATTTCCGAACCTGATAACGACGATGTGACTTTTTACCTCACAAAATATCCGAATTCAGCAGCGGCGGCAGCTAACGAATTTATTGTTGCGATCGTCTAGACCGAAAATCAATAAAAATCATTTGCAATCAAATTTCTCACGAAATAATCGACAAAGTTTTCACGAATATCGAAAGCTCCGAGAAAATTCGTCAGCGCGAAAATTATTGTGATATACAATGAAAAGTTTTTGAAATTCTCAAATTTTTTTTGAATTTCCGAAAATTTTATCCATTTTGAACGTTTTTGAGGTCGTAATGAAAATTTTTTGAAAAAATCAAATCCTAAAGTGAAATTCCAGGAGGAGTTTCGTACGTGGATGAACTTATTGAGCTCAGCAATGCGACGAACGTTTTTTCTTTTACCTCGCGGGTGGATGAATAGGTTCGCGAGACAGAATACACAAGAAATGTTAATAAACGTAAAGAAGACAACAAACATGTCAGCTATTAGTGGAAAGAGAAAGAAAGACCGAAGCGAGTTATCTTTAGCCTTCGATATGAGCGGAGACGAGAGCTCATGGCAAACATGGGGGAAGCACAAAAATTCAGACTCGTATATGCATCGGAGTTTCTGGCAAAACGATCGAAGCAATGAATTGTAAACGTTATAGAGATCGTCGTGGAATCCGGTTGATGCGTTAGTCATTGAGTAACGTGTATTTCTAACTTAACAAAAATCCTTAAATAAACGTTGCCAAAAGGCCATAAAAAGCGACAAACCGTGTGCGCGATTATTCTTCAGAGCAATCTAAAAAAAGAATTCGAAACGAATTCATTTTCAGCACCGCAGAGCACAGTCACGAGTGCATCAGCTATTTTTTCCTCTTCTCAATTCGTTTCGCCTTGCTCACGATGTCTCAAATCTTTGGCTGTGATACGAGCGAAAGTATCACGCGACAGCTGCACCACCCCGAGCAGGATTAGTCATTTTTCAAATCGTCTTCTCTCACCTCTTGTCAAACGTCGTATTCCGTCTATTTATCTTCAATACCTCGCACATTTGCTCGATTATTAACCCTCAACCCGTGAACGATGCTCGTTTTTGCTCGAAGTTCAATGAAAAAAAAAAAAAAAATCATTCAAAATAGACAAAAAAGTCAAATTTTCAGATTTTTGTCTTGGCATTGTTCTTACTTTTTGTTTCCTCATGGAGAAAACTATGTGATGGTGAAATTTTTATTTTTTTTTCAGTATTTAATGTCAATGTGCTTGAAATGTTCCAAAACAACGAAAAATCATATATAGAAAAAATGTCCGGATGTGTGTGTGTGTGTATGTTATGGCACTGTAAAATTCAAACGTCCATAACTCGAGAACGGTTTGACCTACATGGCTCCCGTTTTGCACGGATGTTAATCCATACAAGCTCTTAGTTCTCTGAAAAATTTGTTGGAGTTGCTAGAAAAATACGAATTGTACAGCGTTTTGAAGTTTTCAAAAAAAGACTGTCGACGCTCTAATTTCCGCAAATTTTCGGATTTGTTGCTAATTCATTTTTTATGAATAGAGCATCGGAATAGAAAGGCTGGTATTGAATTTGGAGAATAGCGGGCGCACGGTTCAATTTTTATGATTTTTCGAATTTGATTCTTTGTAGAAGTTGTCGCTGGCAAGAGTTGAATTAACTTTTGACACTATATTGGGTATATTTACTTGTACAATTCAGCTGAATAATTGCGCTGGCTTTGCCAGCTTTAGAGTGGAGTATCGAGCAGTGACCGTGGAAGCCGAGCTCGTAAATGTAAAATATTTCTATACGTTGGTCTCGCCCATAAAGCCACCAATGTGCACAGTTAAAATGTCAACAAGGTAATGAAGGAATAAGAGTTTATTATAATGCAAATAGAGGAGCGCGATGGTTTGTTGTTTAATGAGTCAAAGTTGCTCAACGTTTCGTGTCGGAGATGCCGAAAAGCGTGTGCAATATTTCAGCATTTTCAGTTACGATAAACACGTACGAGTCCCAGTCACGCGGTTCTCATATGTGCGATTCACAAACGCCTCTCTGTATTGCACTTTTTCATCGTGTGTTGTATGGAAAGTGCTGAGAGTTGATCGAGCGAAGCCATAGTCTTGGCGAGCTTAGACTTTGCAAACTTCGTGAGCATAAATAATCTGCTCGCTTCATTCGTTCCATTCCCTTGCCCTCTGCTCATGCCACAATATCGATTCTCTTCACCACGTCGTGCTCCTCAGCTTCGAGAATGCGAAACCGTACATATGTTACACGCCAAGATCTACCATTCGCGTTTATGCTCAACTCCCCAAGAAGACAGTCCACCAAAACCTCTTTTGCTTATCTTCATTTTTCTCACAGATCTTATAGACTCTCGGGACTCTAGGATCTCGGGACTGGTACATTTGACAGAGTCGTTACGTCTGCTGGCCCAAGACTCGTGCCGAGTGTCTCTGAATGCACCGAATCGGGAGACGGAGCTCGGGGTTGTCATGGTCATGATCGAAAAATCCAACTTACGATGGTCCCTGTCGATTGAGCTATAAATCGTCGGGATTGATATGCTGTAATCGCTGAAAACAAACTTTACACGGGCGCAAAATTATTAATGACTCCGCAAAGGAATTTTTTTTTTTTTTTTAATTCAGCAAAATAATTAATATTGAAAAATGTAAACTTCAGGGCTTATTGAGTATCCATGAAAATCGAGTAGGAAAATGAATAATTGTCTATTTGTTTTTGAAACCCTGAGGCCCTAACTCCTGCGAAATAATGAATAAGACAAAATATTTGTAAAGGTTTGATCTCCCGATTGCTGAAACGAGTTCGAGTTCCTCGGATGTTTGGAGGATTCTATTTTTAAAGCGAGTGAATCCGAAAACCTGTAGGATTCAAAAAATGTGTTTGCATCGGTGCCTATACGAAGGAAGAAATACCAAGAGAGACTTTCGCGGAATAATTTGGGAGCGATGGTTGGGAATTAAAAGGGAAAATATGACGATTTAGATTCGCAGCAGGACTTTGGTTACGTGGTTTCGAAGCAGAATCGCGTTCTAAACCTGCGGCGTGTCGCTCGTTGGCAAGGAATGATTTTGCACATGATGTAGAAAGAAACGAGCCAGCAGAGAGTTCCAGGACACACAACGGATACGTATACATAATCGTTACGGTTTCGTGCACTGCTCCTGTGTATTCCGACTCTGCTTTGGCTCGGTAACTCACTCAGATTAGGAAGCGCGACTGTACATACTCTTGCGAGCGTATATACATCGCGATGCGAGACATACACATGCTCATACATTAATATGAGCGTAATATATGCTCCTGAAGAGTTTCGAACGGGTTTCTCATCGCCGCGATGTATACGTACGAGTTAAGCCACACACGAACTCGTTTTGCCGGAAGACAGTCCGGTTCTCCTCAAGATTATAACCGAGCTCCTCCTCCTTAGATACACATCGCACACTCCGACAAATTATTCACGAATACGACACAATAAACTCGTAATATCAATCGACTATATACCCCGACGTATTAGTTAACTTGCGGAATAATAATGTAACCGCAAGCTTGTTCCACTTGTTTCACCCGTTTCCGGCAAACCATATTCTCCGATTAACTTGCACACGTAATAACGTGTCCTTGCGATACTATTACCACGCGCATATCGTTCCTCCGACTTTGTGATTGTGCTTAATAATATCCTGACCATAACGAGCCTTCATTTAATTACAGTAATTACTAGAAATATTATTGAGATCTATGTTAGAAAATTATGACGTTTTTGTCATCGGCCTCGATCGCCCCGATTTGTCGATCGAATTTTTGCTGAGACTCGTTGGGCAGGTCCAGGAATGAATTCTCGAGAAAATATGCACGTCGGATTAATTGAAATGTTTTCGTTGCTTGCTCGGAATAGGCAATGGCTAGAAATTGTTGTTTACGAAATATTACGAAGCTTCGCGGATATATTGTCGGTGGATCACAGGCTGAAGTTTGTAGAGGAAATAAAAATAATACTTTCTACTTCTCTGGTAATTATAACATACTCTCCATCGTAAACAACGGTTAACGAGTTATTTGAAAAATCGTAGAATCTTCGCATTGGGGCTTGAAGAAGAGAGAATGAGTGCAGCGAAGCGAGAAATTGATTAACGTTGCCGCTGATTCTGTGGCTGCTCCTTTTTCCACTTCCTTGCAGTCCAAACCGGAGAGTCTCTGCCTCTACCTCTTAATTCAGACTTACAAATGCCAATGTTTAGCACTCGACGCGAGTTCGAGACCCGGTAACAAACTCTTCTAACTGCCAGCCTGGGCTCTGAGATCGGCGGTTACCTCTCGCATAGCATGGGAATCCTCGAGATTCCGTCAATCCTCCTCTTTTTCTTTCATCCTGCGCCCTCGCATAATCTCCACATTTTATGGATCCAACGTTTGCTTTACGACAAACTTTGTTTCCTCCAACTGCCTCCTCACTATCGAACAAACTATTGACCACCAGCTGCGTGTCATCCATCTGTTATGTTTGTTTATATTTCCACGAGAATATACATCACGATCCGAAAATTATTATGGGTTCTACCCTTCGGAGGTCTCAGTAGCGAAATCTTAAGTTTCACTTCTATACGCTAAGGTTTTCTGCGCCGAGCCTCTCATCGGTGCATTTTTTATTAAATTTTAAAAGCGTTTTTTTTTTTTATTCATGGACAAAAAAAAATCGCACCTTTTTTTATGCTTGGAGAATTTTTGGACATGACGGAATGTCAGAATCGATTGGAGCCGGAAAAGCATTAATTTCATATCGTGAACTGCGTCGATTGATAAAATTTGTTTTTTTTTTTGACAACTTTCTGTCAATTTCGATGATAAATTTGTACGTGATGACGATTAACTGCGATGATGAGAAAATTCTGTTGTGATTAAAAATATAACGGAAAATTGAGGCCGCGCTCCCAATGCGGTATTATCGTGATATCTGAATACGAGAGGGTTGAAAGAATGCTCAATGCGTCACAAGGCTGCGCGAACGATATCGATTATCGATAAGCCTGGTCGTCACATATCTATTCTGAGCAGCCTCCTCCCTGGCGTCAGCACTTCTGCAGTTTCCTCCGCATAATTCAATTCGAACCGTTTCCACTAACTATTCGATTTTCATTCCAATTTGCAAACGACATGAGAAAATCATGGAAAACAATGAGAACAACGATAACCAAAAGTGGAAATAAAAATTGAAAATTTCGGTCAAATTTTGAGATTAATTTTTATTCGTGAAATTAATTTGAAGAATCGACACACAAAGTTGACGAAATTCCAAAAAAAAACGAAATCAAAAAGTAGGCAAAATTTAATTTCGCAACCTCCGAAAAAAAATCGACGAAAAAAATAGTAGAAGTTGAAAAAAATGAATTAGATCGATTTGATCGAAATTTTTGGATCGTAGAAAAAAAAATTGAGCCGAATAGTTTCGGAAATTTGAGCATTTCAACGTCTCGATCTTTTTTTATCGAGCAATTCGTCACGTTAGTCGTTAGTTATGGTTTTTTTTTTCTTTTTCGAGTTAGCACCCAGCCTCGCGCTTATTTTTGCTGAAACGATGTGAGTGTCCGGTGTGAACATCCTGTAAAAGAAAAATGTTGTCTGTTTCAGGTTTCATAAACTGCAACGCCAGCACGCTGCAGTCGCTCGCCCAGCTGCACGGTGAGTAAAAAAAAACAAAAAATTGTCAAAGGCTTGACCGTTTGGTAGACGTAATTTGAGACGAAATTCTATTGTCATTTTATGATTGGAATTGTTCGCTCGAACGTGGAATAAGAAAAATTCAAACGAAGAATAGTCGCCGCGGATTTTCTCGCGAATAACGAACGGAATTGTGAGGAGGAACGTCAGTTGAGAACCCTCGCTAAGAATATGTAATGCCGGGCCAAAAGAAGCACGAGTCCCGGGGCTTCAGTGTCATTCGCGTTGGCGTATACAATTTTCAACGAGTTCGCGAAAGAAAGCGAAGAAAAAAATGCGAGAAGGAGAGAAGAAAAAACAGGGAAGCGAATTGACCTCGACCGAAATAGCTGATCTCTCACTTTCTATCCGACACGTACTTTGATCGCGTACAGGTAATCCGGCCCTGTCGACACTAATAAACCGTTTGTGAGATGAGCCAATTCAAAGCATCGGGTCCGGATCCTGAATTCTGTTTTTTCCGCGTTTTGTTTTTTCTTTATTCTGCGCAACAAATATCTGATAATCTGAACAAAAACTCTACGTGCCCCGCTGCTAGGAGAACTCGTTCTTTTCTTCTCGTCCACGTCGAAAGCTTTTTTTCGGGCGCGAAAATTCGTTTTTGCTTCCTTATAGAGGGAGCTATGTGATGGTGAAATTTTTCTCTTCCAGATTTCAATGTCAATGTACTCGAAATGACACAAAACATCGAAAAATCATACCTAGAAAAAATGTCCGGATGTGTGTGCGTGTGTATGTTATGGCACTGTAAAATTCAAACGTTCATAACTCGAGAACGGTTTGAGCTACGGGGCTCCCGTTTTGCACAGACGTTGATCCGTACAAGCTCTTCATTCTCTGAGAATTTGGTTGGAATAGCTAGAAAAATACGAATTGTACGGAATTTTTCAATTTTCAAAAAAAGGCTGTCGACGCTCTAATTTCCGCAATTTTTCAGATTCATTGCTAACTTTTATTTTATGAATAGAGCATCATAATGGAAAGGTTGGTATTAAATTCGGGGAATATTGGTCGAACCGTTTAAATTTTATGATTTTTCCAATTTTACGAAAATGTGAGATTTTTTAAAAATCGTCCAACCGCACTAATTTTTCCTAATTTCGTCAAACATTGTGTATGAGTTTCAACTTCCTCTTGACTTTCCAAGTTTTCGACATTTTTTCTTGTTGGTAAGCCAAATTATAACATGACTACGAATAAAAATCTTTTGGTACGGCGGACGACACGTTGCGGGACAAGAATTTAAGAACAAAAGTTGTTTCTCGATTTCACATGTTGGCCCTGCGCTCTCGCGAGCTCCTCGAGAGTCTGAAGGTAGCGCGACGTCCTTGAATGTTAATTCCCGGACGAGTAGCTACGTTTAACGTTCAGCTACTCACTTTGAACGTCGATTAAGAGCGTAAGCTTGATCCAACTTGGACTTATACAGTTTCGTATTCTCATTCTCTTGGAAGATTTTCTTCCAAGCTGCTTCTCGTCGCTCCTCTCCCGTAACTTTAATTTCAACTCATTTCCCCGCTGGTTAATTCTCTCGCTCAACGTTCACGAGAGCAAGACGTGTGGCGTTTCATACGACTAAGATTTCCCCGGTGGCTTAACGTTCGGAAGGAACGCGCCGTTATTAATTGTCCGTACTCCAAGAACGCTGTGGATATCCTCCCATCGCGTATGCGGCATTCCATGCGAAATCGACGACTTTTTTGAGTCGACTCTAAATTTTCGACCAAGTATTTCAAATTTTTTCCTTTTTTCTGACCAAAAAACTCAATTTTTTGTCATTTTCGAGCCCAAAACATTTTTCACCGACCAGATTGCGATTTTATGGAAAAAAAATATTCAAATAACCATCGATGGAATTTCGTCGGGGTTGGAAAATTGGGTCGCCATCCCCGAAATGAATTTCAATTCTCTGCTAAAATCTGTGAGACCTCAAAACAATTTTTTGGTCAAATCTTTGAAAAAACAAAAAAAAAACAACAACAACAAGATTTTTTTATTTGGCACGTTTCGCCATGGAATCCCCCATATAGGGAGGGAGATATATTGTACAGCGTAACGAAGCAGAAGGCACGAAATAATAAACTCACGATGGCACATATCCCTAAAGACTTGCATAATTCCATCGATCTTATCTCATTTCCGTAAACGACCCAAACGATGCGAATCCGCCAAACGAAATGTATGTCGAACCCGATTTTTCTTTTCCACTCTCCAACAAGAAACGCGTCAGGAAAATTGCGTCTTTAAAGTTTGCCATTTTCTATGCTCGTCTCGCTCGGTCCTGGAAAATGTTTCTTTTTTTCCTCGGACTCTCGAGCATCCAAATGGAATTATTGCAACTTTGCGGTCATTGGGCGTCTGTGAAAAACTGACAAGACATTTCTGCGGAGCGTGTCAAGTTGCGCCATCAATTTCTTC
The DNA here is from genome assembly GCA_030522525.1 of Campopleginae sp. 14b. Classification (NCBI taxonomy): domain Eukaryota; kingdom Metazoa; phylum Arthropoda; class Insecta; order Hymenoptera; family Ichneumonidae; species Campopleginae sp. 14b. Next base: position 28,808 of record JAPYYS010001031.1, read on the forward strand.
TCGAGTATAAAAAATCGCTTTGAGACACACTCGTGAATAATTCACAATGTCAATTTATACAGATCGGCGGAGGAGGAAAAAAGCTGAGAGAGGGAATGCATGAAGGAAAATTTGTCGGGGTGCCACAGTGCCAAAAGATTCGATCTCTGGCTGACACCTTCCCCGACATTACCATTGAATACGTAATCCTTCTTTTTTTATCGTTTAAATTTTCATCGAAATAAATTCTTGTATAATAAGCAGACTCGATATACGAAGAGCTTCGATTTTTTTGCTTGAAAGTCTTTCACGAAACGCAAAGCAAACACGCGGGCTTGGTTCCTGTTTTTTTTTTGTTTTCCCTCGAATTTCCGTTCTGTGCTAAAAATTTCCGAAAATGATGGCACAGCAGGGTGTGAGAAAATGTCTCGGTCTTTCCATCCGGCCACTAAAAGCTTTCGATGTGTCTTTTTCCCGGTTTTTGGGTCTCGTATTACCCACATATCCGAAGCAAGCAGACCGCGTCAAAATGCTGACGATTCCTCTCTCTGCTTTCCCCCTCAAAACGTTCGAGTTTCAGATTTCGTGTCTCCCGATCGCGCTTCTCTCTCTTCACGTTATTCCGCGAGCGTTTTCCTAGCAAATCACGGAATGTATAAATGTCGATGAAATAAGTTGATGATGAATTCTTCGAGAATCCAAGGCAATAAATACCATTGTCTTTGGATTTTATTTCGCAATGCGAATCGTCGCTCGAATGAGAAAATAATGGCCAGGCTGGAAAGCAAGTCATCGGAGTCTCCAACATCGTTCAAATGCTATGAATTCTTTTTTTTGCGCGTAATTGCTTCGCGACCTTTTTCGCGGAGATTTATTTTACAAGAATCGCTCACATCGGTGTCATTTTCTGTTGCATTCCACGCATTAAGGAGGTTGGCTACATATACGACAATATGATAAGAATTTAATCAAATTCCGTGATAATATTTTTTAGCATCAAATACGATGACACAATTTTTTTTCTATTTTTTGTCTTCATAGTTCTCGAATAAATTCAACTTACAATATGCATCTATCACTTTGATTCTGCAGAATACAAATTTATCGACCCTCGTCTCGGTTCAGTAGCGATTTAAAAAAATTATTTTTTAATTTTAATGTTTAGCTTTAATTTTAATTTTTCATTTTCATTTAAATTTTTAATATTGATTTTTATTTTAATTTTTCAATTTTAATTCCAATTTTAGATTTTTTCGTAAAAAAAAAACTAAGATGAAGAAAAAAAATGTGGTAGATCATGAAAATCCTGAAGAAACGAAATATTTTCTGTTGTTTTTCTACGATGGTAGTTCCGATCCCGTAAGAAGAAGATGAACGGAAAATAATGATGACGTAGTGATCAGTCAGTGCGGCGATGCAGGGTCCGATAAACTCATACGAGCAATTATCGATAAATTATTCCAGGCAATTATTCAAAGCAGGTTTCTGGGCATGGGAGCAGACAAACACGTTGTATAGTGTATTGCTATTGTTTGTTGGATCGCGCGGCGGTATGTGCGAGTCGAATGGCTCTATTTAAGTGTTTACATTGATTAAATCTGGCCTGTGTGGATGCACTCTTGGTAAAACGGTGCATTATTATTATCGCGTAACTCATTTAGCTCGTGGTCTATATAACTGGAGTCTATCTTCATCGCGAATCTCCGTTTTTATTTCGAAGCAAGTTTAACCGGATAATTGTACTTGGACGCGTGTGCGCTCGTTTATTTTCCGCTGCGTTGTTTCTTTTCTTGTACAACGTGAATATTTGTATGCGATAAGGTTGGGGAAGCCTCGAGACCGAAATTCGAGACCGCCGAGCACGAGCCCAAAGTCTCGCTGAGCAGCCTCGAAGTTGTGGATCAAAAAATCGAGTCAGGCTTAATGAAAAATTCGGTTCGATGAGTTTTCACTTTTGGTCGTGTCCGTGCTTAATGGAGAGTAAAAAAAAGTCATTTTCTCTGGGTCTTTCGGACACTTTTCTAGCCAGAAATACAGCGGAGCTCTCGGCCCGAAAATGCAACCGCAGCGGAGCGGGAAAGTGTGTCAACCTCCCAACTCAATAAATCTGTTGCACTCTCCGCGCTGCACGAAGATAAGCCTGGATCAATGAAAACACTCGCGAAGCTCGCGTAGTATTTCGCAGTACAAAAATTATTCGAGAAAATTATTAATAGAGCTTGAGATATTATTATTAGAGAGTCTCTCTCGAGATTTCTAGCGCTCCTCCGAGATTGAGGTCGGATTGCCAGATCGGGATGGGGATATCGTTCTGCCAGAAAATCAATTCGTCGTCGGTGATGGTATTAGTTATACATTATGCAGTTGCGATATGCCCGCGAATCTACTCGCCAACCATTTGGGATGGACTGGCGTAGCCTCGTATCTAGAATTAGAATCTAAATTAGTTAATCAATTGCCTCTCAACATTCGAAGGCCTTGTAGGAGCCGAACGCATTATTTCTACCGGACGCTTTGATCCCTATAAAAAAAATATATAAATAAAATCCGAACTGACGAGGATTCGTGAAAATTCGGGTAAAAAAAATTGACTGAAAAAATTTGAAAATTTTTCTATCGAAATACATCGAGAAACGGCTGTTGCTTGATGAATAAAATAATCGCGAGCGGACAATTAATCTTTCGTGATCACCCAGCAAAGATGTGATGATCCCAAAACGAGTTTAATTTGCTCATTTGGATTAAAATCGTCTCCTGAGGAGGAAAATGAATTTTCGTCATTTTTAATCGTACATTTCGATGAAATATTTCGATTTAATTGAATGAATGAAACAAAAAACGCACTAAGCGGTTTTCGTGCCCGTTTAGCTATCCTCGGGATTGATTATATTTTGCGCAATATTTGCAAAAAAAGGAAAAAACAAAGTTTGAACTGGTGGGGATTAGAAAAAATTCGGGTCAAAAAAATGAAGATTTTTCTATCAATACATCGAGAAAAGGCATTTGCTTGATGAATAAAATAATCGCGAGCGAGCAATTAATCTTTCGCGATCACCCAGCAAAGATTTGATGATCCCAAAACGAGTTGGATTTGCTGGTTCGGATTGAAATCCTTTCCTGAGGAAGAAAATAAATTTTTGTCATTTGTAATCGTACATTTCGATGAAATATTTCGATTTAATTGCAATGAATGAAAAAAAACGCACTAAGTGGTTTCAGCGTCCGTTTGGTTATTCTCGGGATCGATTATATTTTGAGGAATATTTGCTAAAGCCGGTTGGCAACGAGCTGACCTAAGTTTGACGTAATATTTTAGTTTTCCATGTCTCGTTTCGCAGTCGAGCGCGGATGTTTTGGTTTTCATTTATTTTCTCGGGTGCTTAAGCTTTTTTATCTTGATATTTCTTGTTCGAGCGTCTCGATGGTGAATTGTCAGGGCTGAACGAGAGCAAACGAATTGACACGTAACCGCTAATGAGTCCCCGGGAGCCAGGCCGAGCTACCGCGTCGGCAAGCTCCTGGGCTCTCGTAAATCATCGCGAGTGTCGAGCGCGAGCCACGAGAGAGAATCGGTTTGAGCGTCATCGGCAAGACTCGACGAGCCTTTGCACTCGTTTTTCCCTCTGTCTTATTCCATCCTGCTCTTTTTTTCGCCTCTGCGCATCTTTCTTTGCCCAATCTCCGGGCTCGTCGACCTGCGAGTCTGCTCGACAATCCTGTGTGCGTAGGAGTTTGGATACAATTTCATCTACGCCAGTATAACTCGTCGCATTATATCGTTAAGCGGATCGTTTTACTTATTAGATTATTAGAAGCCGCAATTTTTGAACAAGCAGCTTGGCCCCTGTCGAGAGAATCAAAACTAATGTGTCATAAGTTGAGCCTCTCCACATCGCGTGCTGTGACGTCAAAATTCCGTTCACCTTTTTTTTTTTCTTCGCTAAGAATCGCCGGAGAGTTCTCAAAATAATTCAAACCGCGGAAATCCTCGGGACGGTTATCTGTCAGTAGCAATCGGAATTACTCGACAAGAAAAAAGCACGAAAAAAAATATTTTTCATTTTTTTAAATAATAATTATTCGTTATTATTTATTATGATTATTATTTATTATTATTTATTATTATTATTGATTTTTTATCTCCGTTTATCCGCCAAAAATAATTGGAGCCGCGTAAATGATCGAGATGATTCTCTGTCAGAGTAGCAATCGGAATGATTTGAAGAAAAGCACGAAAAATGATATTTTTTATTTATTGTTGAAATCAGTGAGAAAAACTGGCGATTGGAAATGAAAAAAATAATCCCAGAGGGCTAAGGAACGGAATGCTCTGATCTGGTAACGAGATACAGGACTTTTGGGCCAATTGCGTTAAATCGTTCGTCACATTAATACGAAAAGCTTCGAAATCTGCTCAGCATTGGCTCACGAAAGCTTTCCTACTCAGTTTCCAAAGCAGCCATGGCTAATGCATTATGCATGTACCACGAGCATACGCTATTCCGGCTACCCATGAGGTTATTAATATGTATAGTATACTAGATGATGTGTAATGGGAGAATTGAAGCTGCGAACAGTTATTGCGGTGGCAAGTAGGCGACTCGTGTATATAGAGGACGCGTCAAAAACTGAAATTTATTTGCTTCCCATCGATAACCCTTTGAGTCAGCGTCGGCCAAATGTATCTTATGCATGTTCATCCTCATTACAGGTCAACGATATAAATTTCCACGCTCTGGAAAACAGTCCCGAATATAGAAAATAAATCAAAGGTCACTTTTTTCATTGCCCAAATTCCATACGTGTTTTTCATGACTCCGATAAATGTTGCCGCATTTTTTCAATATTTTTCCCGTTGTAGTTTTCCTTCGGAATTTTTTTGAGCTTTATTCCAATTTTTAATTCACAAATTTGTTGATATTTTCGGTATTTTTGATATTTTTTATGTTGCTGATTCTTCTGATATTTTTAAAAAATTTGATATTTTCAATATTTTCCGATATTTTTGACATTTTTCAACATGTCGTTTGATAAAAATATTGATTTCCACGTTTTCTATAGTTCAATGATAAATATTCGATAGCCGAGAGACTATTGAGAAGCTTAATGAGGAAATTTGTAATTAGAAATGAATTATTGGATTGCGAAATGCTGTTTCGAGGCCCGAGGTACCGTAGTCGAGCTTTGATTCGCTCTGTAGGACGAAAGATGGTAAACCGGCGTGCGGAAGCAAGTTCACAGGCAACACGAACGTTACGTTTATTCGTAAGGCAATGCGGGGGTGTTAGAAGCCGAGAGGGGAACGGGTAAAACGAAGGGATATTCATAGACGAGCCACGCGAGGGCCGACGGTAGGTCCGACTGGTTTCCTTGCATATTCATGCTGATGCAGATTTCACGCGGCCGGCCACAGCAGCCGATGAAACAATACATTAATTAGGTGCCCTTTTGGGCGCCGGGTTCACCGGGTCTTGCCTCCAACCTCCGGGGCATCTCTGTGACCCTTTCTTCGCAACCGCCCCTTCACCCTTTTCCATTTCCATCGTGCATGATTTGTCTTTCCCTCTTGCTCTTCCCTCCTCCCGAAATTTTGTTGGATGTAAAATTTTTAGCGCAAAAATAGCAGTCGCGCCTTAACTGAGAATCACGTAACAATTTTCTTCTCGGGAATCAGTCCACGTTAATAATTTATCCAGTAATTTCCGGAAAACCTGATTCGACTCCAGTAAATATTTAATTTTTCTTTTCGATTGCTATGCCGATTTTTGTGCCAATTTACTTTCCAATAATTTCAAGCAAGCGGCCAAGAATCTCTCGAGGATTCGCCACAACTTTGTGTAGCATTTACTCGATTGTTTAAATCCCAGTACAGACGGAAATAGCCTGAAGGATTTCTTTTTTTTCCATGCCAGAGTTCGAAACGTCTGTCTCGACTGCTGGCAACGATGGAAGAGGACGCGGTCGGCTTTGTTCTTCCGCATAGTTCGCATCCTTGACAATATTTCCAATGACTATAACAATCCTCGTGGCTCTTTTATTACGTAATGTATTCCGGGACAGCGGCAATGGGTTCCCGATGAATAAAGATGATTTATCGTTCGCAGCAGAAATCTTGCAACTATTTTTTCATCCGGCATTCAACGATTTTTACTTTTTTCGTTTATGCGTCAATTTTCTTCATTTTTCTTGATTTCCTTGAGTAAGGAACGCCTGCAGAGAAATCCAAAAATCTTTCGCGTGTCACTAGATCGTCCCTAAACGCCGTTCACACATATAAATACCACAATTTTCGTCTCAAACGAAAAACACGACAAAAGTCGAGGGAAAATATTGAACGAAAAAAAAAAAAAACTCTCATGCTAAAGAAACATTAATGGGAATATTTCGGCGCGAGAAAAACGCTTCGAATAAATGCCACAGAGACGAGGGAATAAAATTCCACAAAGATATCTTGTATTGTATGTCCAGGATACTATACAACGACGAAAATGGTATCAAGAATCACTTTATTTTTCTACACACCCCTGGCTCGACTGGCGATGCTGAAATATAAACCCTCCGCGTCGTGTCTCGATCCTCGTCTACTCGGCCGAGCCAATCTTTTTTTCCATCGTTGAGGGACTCTGTGATCTGGCTGAACGTGCGCCATGTTATCCAGAACCCCGGCACGGCCGACGCTATCTTCCCTGTTGACTTTATTCACCCACGCAATCGGATAATAAAGGAGATATCTGATGGTCAGCTCTTGAGTCATTCAGATGCCAACAGTCACTTCGGGCTTTGAGGCTAAAACCTCCCGAGATGAAGGAAAGTTTCAGGCAGAATTACACAGAAACGAATTCAACGAAATCCGACAAATTCTGGGGCTAAAAACGACCCCGGGCGACTTTGAATCCCGCGCCCTATCGTTTTACCGCATTTTTCACTAATTTTTTGACTCCAAGCAACATTTCCCCGGGCTCACGTGATCTTGCATTAAAAAACGAAAAGAATGAGCCCAAGTTGAACGCTTTTCGTTCAATTTTACCGGAGATATGAATTTTTCAAAATCGGGGTCATTTACGACCCCGGCATTACTCTCGAGCTCCCATTCATCGAATTAAACTCTTGAAAGATATACACGTGAGAAAAAGTATCGTGCGACCAAAATGTTGAAAAACGTACGTGGGCGAATGCCAACTCGTTAAATTTGTGTAATTCTTAAAAAAATCAACCACGGAGCTTCACAAATCATTATTTTTCCATAAATTTGCAACGACAATTTCAGAAATATCAATAAAATCTGAACCGAGCGCGATTTCATAGAATTAAGTAAGATGATTCAAAAATTTCTTCATTCAAAAAAATTAATAATTTCCTCATTATTATTTATTCCTCCCTCTGCTCCGTCAAAACTCTCAATCGTTAAATAACGACAGGCAAACCGCTTTATATCCACAATGCAGCTAAGCATCGATCTGCATAATTTGTCGTTGCAACATGAAGAAAACGCAAGTAGTGACGAGAACAAGGAATGAAGAAAAAGGAAGAGAAGGAAAAAAAGATGAGCAACGCGGCTGCCGAGCTGGTGGACAGCCGCGAGATGTTGGGTTTCGAAATTGGATAGGACGTGGCAGTAAAAGCAAGAAAAGTGATAAAAGTTTAGTGATACCGCTAGGCGAGAGAAGAGGCTGAAAAAAAGAGACGAAAGGGGGGAGTAAAGTATTGGGTAGGTTCGAAAGATGTTACCCCCGGGTATGAGAGGAAAAGAGAGATATCGGCTAAGAATATTGGTTTAGGACGCCTCGTTGGCCACGGCAACGAAATCCAGCTCTCTATTGTCGACTCAAACGCGAAATTTCACACGGGAAACCTTTTTGCTGCAGGAAATTCACCCTTTTGTGTGCTATCTATCTTTGCCCTGTTCCTTTAGCTCCCCTTCTCTCTCGCTCTAGCTCTCTTCTCCTCCGAACGTATTCTTTTTAGCCGTCCGTATAGATTTTGTTGTAGACACCTTACCCAGTGTTAGCATTTTCCACAGAAGGAACAAACATCCAGCCAAACGTTTGTGAAGCTCGGAGCGGTGCTTTCAGCTGAATTAGCAAGTCAACGTTAGTATTTCGACCCTCCAACGGTCAACTAAGCTGGATACCATTAACAAATAAAAAAAGGCTATCAAAGTATGATTCTGCAGCTTGCAACGGTCGAGATTCAACGAAAAATATTTGAACTATTAATCATTTATTCATTTTGTTTATTTTTTTTTATTTTCATTTATTTAATTTTTATTTATTTATTTAAAATGAGTTCATTTTCGGTGCTTTTGGAGTTTTTCCCTGCACATTCGAGAAGATTATCGAAAAATTGAAGGTCGACGAGTGGAGACATTTGTTTAATTGCTTCCAATTCGTAATTAACAATATTTCCAATTAGATGCGCGATCCCCAGGTGACTCAGTTCTGCAAAGTCTTGACATTCAGTTTCCAGTTGATTGCACACTTGTCCTCACGTTTCCACCTGATATTTTTGTTTTTTTTCCGTTCCTTTTGATGCCCACGCGAGTGAAGAGCATTCGAACGAATGATGGAAGAGAAAAATGGGACAATAATATAAAAAAAACACACACACACACTCACAAAACGAGAAGAAAAAAATGTAAAAATTGTGTCACCTTCATCTACATCTGCCATTCGGAATAGATGCGAGCATGGCCCCAGAGACATTATTCAAATGCTCGAGTCGGAAATGTCACAAATTGCAGACTCTACCGGAGCGCGGCACCTGAGACCTCGTCGACCATTACTCTTGCTCAGGCGATCCAATGTGTATGTGTACATTCGCATAACCCCACAAGCACGTGTGCGCTCATACATGAATGCCAGAAGTACTGAAGCCTTTAAAAAAAAAAACGTAAATAAATAAAAAAAAATAGGAAAGAAAACAGGAAAAGGGCCTTCGTCGGTTCTACACGACACGACAAATAACATCGTCGCTTTTATACTCTCGACCCTTTCTTCGCACGAAACCTCCTGAGGACATCATCAGTCTCGATCTAATTTACTCCGCGCCTGGCAAAATCCAAGAATAAATCTCAACGAGTCTCCTGGACAATGAAAAAAAAAAAAAGACAAAAACAAAAACAAAAACAGGAAAGCAAACTTAAAAATCTTTTTTTTTTAGCAATTTTTTCATGAATTCATAAAAATGAATCGAGTCTCCTGATCAAATTCGAAACGATAAGTTTTTTCCCCTGTTCGATTTTTATCGAGTCAGGAAAGATTTTCAAAATGCGGCGACCTCTCGAACGCATTGATTTGGTAGACAAACAAAAAAAGACATCTTTGGAAAAATAAGAATATTTTAGATATTCTGAAAAACGATAAAAAATGGTTCGAGTGAAATAACGGACTGAAATTTCATGACCTTGTAAGTGGAGATCTCGTCCCATGGGATATTATTGTCGAAGCATAGGGAAAGGAGGAGAATAAAAAATAGTATTCCGCGGGTATTAGTATCAATTGAGAGAAGAGCTGATCTCCGAGGTCGCCTGGATATTTCCGCAGGGCTGTGAAGGCCGATTGCCAGTTTCAAGCTCTCGTATATACAGATATTTTGTATGCAGCCACGTCCCATCGTCGTGTATGGAGAAGAGTATGGAACTGCGAAGCTCCAGAGAGACGTACGACTGACCAATTAAAACGAACAATTATATGTACCCTGGGCGAGCCGCTCATGCCGCGTTGCAATTAACACTAATTACGCGCTCTATTCGTATCGTGAATCACGTGACACAATCTGCAACGCGAACTACTTTTACCACATGAGAATAGCCTCTGAATTTTCATGCAAAACCAAGAACTCGAACGCTCTTGTTCTTTGTGCACAAATCTTATTCGGCAGAAACTTCGAGACTTCAAAATTGTAAATGCGCCTTGCCTGTTTCCTATCCAGGTTAAGTTCGTGTCGTAGAAATTGCGCTGGATTCAAATTTTATCGATATTTGGGAGATCGCCGTTGTAAATATATGGAAAAATAATGATTTATGAAGCTCCATGGTCGATTTTTTAAAGAATTACTCAAATTCAACGAGTTGGCATTCGCCTACGTACGTTTTTCAACATTTTGGTCGCACGATACTTTTTCTCACGTGTATATCTTTCAAGAGTTTAATTCGATGAATGGGAGCTCGAGAGTAATGCCGC
>JAPYYS010001031.1:38998-59199 GCA_030522525.1 Campopleginae sp. 14b
GATGACCCGGGGTCGTAAATGACCCCGATTTTGAAAAATTCATATCTCCGGTAAAATTGAACGAAAAGCGTTCAACTTGGGCTCATTCTTTTCGTTTTTCAATGCAGAATCACGTGAGCTTAGGGAATTTCGCTTGGAGTTAAAAAAAGCAGTCGAAAATGCGGTAAAAAATTGAAAATGAAATTCAAAACTTGGGACAGTCGTCGAACCGAAATAATTTCGACCAATAATCAACATTGCAAAACTTTGAAAATCAGTCACAGTTTGAATCTTCGTTTACCATTGGGCACACGTACGTGATTCCCCTTAAATACGATAGCGCCCGAGATACTTGTTTGGGTTTGGGTCGAGAGAAACGTGTCTATATTTTGCACACGCGATATTATTGGTTCGATGAAACATATCGCGGAAGCTCGAAGAATTTCTTGGCAGAAGAGTGTATCCCTTTTGGCGATTCGTGATACATTTGTGCCGTCAATTTGCTCTTGAAGAGCAAAAAGAAAGAAAAAAACCGCAAAGACTATAATCGGGAGGGCACGTGCCCGCTCTTTTTCTCGAGAAAGCCGGGAGCCTCGAGAATCGAGCATGCACAGCAATCGAGAAGGGTAAACTGATCTACCTGATCGAAAAATACCTGCTAGTCCTACCTCAATATTCCTTCGAGCTCTTCCTCCCAGAAGTTATCGAAAATGCTTTCCGAACTGTAAATTATCGTCACTCCGTTATTCCCATCAGCAAAACGAACGAGTTACTTGATCTGCTGTTTTATTAATGACGTCGTAGTTTTCATCGTAATCCTATTTTTTTTTTTTTCAAACGATAAAACGATCGATTCAAAGTTAAACGAATCATTGAGAAAACAGTTTATTTATAATAAAGAAATATATTTAGTTGGTACTTTTACTCAAACATTCATTAACTGTTACAAAATTTGTTAATAGTCAAAAAATATTTTTGTTATCACGATCAAATTTGATAGGCACAGCATTTCCTTGAAGTTAATGATTTGTTCGATCGCTTTCATTTCCCTCGACTCAGTAGATGTTTATGGTCATAAAATGAATTTGCTATCAACAAAGGTTACGTTTTATCGAATGATTTATTTATTAACTATTAACAAATGTTTATTTCAGACAAAATCGAGAGGCTCAAATAAATGATTGATTAACTGTCCAAAAACATTTATTTCGTCGTATCCAACTTTACATTTGTCAGCAATTAACGAATCCTGGTACATATGAATAAATCGTTTTCTCAGTGCAATGAAAATAAATATTTTTCCTTCGATCTCACAACGTTGCGAAGTTCAGCCTCATGTTATATTAACGCGTGAGGCATTGATCGATGTTGAGTCTCTGCATTCGTTTTAATTGCAACGAAAATAAAAATGCACGATGTTTGGCAATTTGTTAATTCAATGTGACGCATCCGCCGCATTTAAGATAATTGCATCGGGACCCCGCACGGCTCTTAAAGTGCAAGATATCGCGTAGGTCTTTCCCACAGAGAAGAGTTATTGAACTTACGACCAACAACGACTTTTCATAAAATGAAGTTTATAGGATACTCTAGCTCGTATATTACATCTCCGCAGTCATAAGACTCGCGTCCATAAGACCATGCTTTAGCGGTGATCTCCAGTCGCTCTCGTAACAAACTTTATTGACTCCGAGAGTGATGAACAACGCCGCAGAGTTAACGTCAAAAAGATATGACAAGCAAAACGGTGTGACGTTTTTATCGTCAATTTGGAGTCTAATCAAATCGAATTTCCAAGATTTCTTCAATTTATCGCGATGCTGTTAAAGTGCAGCGGTGCACTTGCCTCGAATCGAGGTCAGAGTTCAGGTTTAAAAAATTTCGGACGAAAGCAATGAAATGCGACGAAAAAAGTGGGTGGTCTCGAAAAAACGACCGACGGATGTTTTTCCACGATCGCGATTAATTTCGTAATAATTTATTCGGGTCAATGACCGAGACGAGGAACGAATAGGTCCGAAAAAAAATAAAATACAAAGTGTGTTGAAGAATTATACAAAAGGACACACGATGATGGAATCCGAACGATCGCTCGTGTCGACTCTGCTTGGCCTTCGGGGATTCACGGTCAGCAAATCCTCTCACATTCACCTTTCCTTTCACTGCTTGATCTGTGGGCCCCGCGAACGTTTACATATTAAGCCAAGAGTACAACGAGAGGCTGTGGAAAGGAGACAAAATTTGGTGGCCGCAAAAATTCGTACCAAAAGTCAAATTTTTTGCCGAAAAAATCGTCAGCTCGTTAAATTTCGTTGAATCGAAAAAAAAAAATGGAAATCGAAAATTATTTCATAAAACACGGAGCAAAAAATTGGCCGGTGATTCATTTCCGTGATAAATCGCCCGAATTGGCTCGAAAAAATGATGCAATTTGTCCGAATAAAAATTCCAGTCCGATCGATGCATCAGGCTTATTAAAATTTGTTTGGATTTTCATTTCGTCATATCATTGCATTATGCATCAATAATAAAAAGTTTCATGCGGTTTCTGACCGCATTACTCGTCAGATAACATTTTCACTGGCGCGCACGAATTGATGGCACCATTTAACTTGTACCGTTGCGAGTTATTATAAAAATAAAAGGCCCCACTGTTTTATGACGGTCATAAATAATGCATAAGGTTTTGTTTTGTTGTTGTTCTTAATCGAGTTACTCGGAAATGCTGGTGCCACTGAATCGGTGGAGGTGGAGCTGAATTTGTGAGGATATAATAATTCGCTGCAGCAAGTTTCTCGCGGACTTTCATTCGGGCGCAGGCAAAAAAAACCAACAACACGAAAAAAAAAATAATAATTCGAAAAATCATTCGAAGGAAATCGTCGTGTACAAAAATTCATCCGGCACCAGTGACATAACACGTGCGAAAAAGTATGCTAAACCGTAGACGTGCGTGTGATGAAAATTCCGGTTGCCAAAGCGTTACCAAACGATCACCAACTGCCCAATTAAGCGAACGTGTGCATAAAGAACTTTATTCCCTTTGGCGATAAAACCAGCTCGTATAGTCCGAAGTACACCAACTTCTTATATTACGACATTGTGTAAAAAACGATGCAACTCAGTGCGAAACGTTGAGCATGTTATTTGGCTGAAAAATAAATGAAAATTTTATTTTTTTTAATTAAAAGAAGAAAGAAAAAATAAAATATAAATAAAAATGCCGTTAGGTCATTAATCGAAAAAGATAGCCAATGAAACGTTGCGAATGTTCAACATTCACAATGTCCCAGGTATTTCGATTCGATTACGCGCTCTAAGGGCGATCCATGGGACTTTACGATTGCGTTTAAATGAATTTACACGTTACGCACGCACTTGAATGAATTTTCGAAAGAAAAAAGTGCATCGAACTACGTGTGGGTTGATATTTATGGTTTTTAGCATAAACAGCCTGTAAATCAGCTCAGAATTACATGATTATTCGGCATGGATCTTGAGAAGAAAATTTTTGAGATTTCGTGCAATTTTGCGAGTGAGATAACATCCGAGTAGCGTCCAAAGGGAAAGGGCGAGTTTTGAGCCTTCGTACAAGGGTAGTTCGAATTTTTGAGGGTCTGTGGGAAACGAGGAGGCGGTAGCTCTTGAGACGCGTCCTCGTTAATTCACCAGTAGACATTTTTCAAGCCGTTAACAAGCTCATAATTAAACATGATTTTCCTCTTTTTTTCATTTTTTTTTTTTTTTAATTCGCTCATTTGCTCTTTAAACTTGTGAAAATAAAAATAATCCTAGATTCATGGCATCGCTGAGGGCATGGGGGAAAACGTTAGATAGAATTATTAAAACAATGAAAAAACAGAGCCTCGTGTGGGGAAAAGTAGCTCGAGTGATACGATAAAAATTAAAAAAAAAAAAAAAAAAAAAAAGGGGCGAAAGGGAGGGCGAAACCCTCGTCTCGAAGGTCGCGTTACCCTTGGATCGACGAGAGTCGTTGCGACGAGGGAAACCCGAGTTAAGGAGAAAACGAGGGAGAAAAAAACGCAAACGTTAAGTGTCGTGTGCAAAGTTGAATTTTAATTGCGGCTTTTTCCCCAATTACCATTATCATTATCGGACTTTTCTCTCGCCCCCTCGCGGCCTCTTTTTCCCAGGGAATTTGCGTCGTTCACTTACACAGCTCTACCCGCTGCATTACCCGGCACTGGCGAAGCGAAAAATTTTCAAAAATATTTGCAAGTCGGCAATCTCGATTTTTTGCCAACGAAATAAAGAACAAGTGTCGAAAAAAAAACAGAAATAAACGATATTTTCCTGTCGATGAAATCTTCTCAAGCAACGTTCCCTTTTCTCAACCCTTTCCGGAGACTTGCAGCACCGAAAATCGACTCCCTTAAGGGGGTTGGCTACACACGACAATATGATAAAAATTGAATAAAATTTGGTGATAATATTCTTTAGCATCAAATACGATGACACAAATTTTTTCCAATTTTTCGTCTGCATAGTTGTCGAATAATTTGAGTTTCCAATATGCTAAAGATATATCTATATATATCTGAATCCCATGCTCATGCATGTGAGTTCTAGCGTTCAATAACTCGAAAATTATGAAGAATAAAAATCTCTAAAAATTTGTATATTTATTTTTCAATACTAAAAAGAATGCTCAGCAAATTTCATAAAATTTTAATAATTTCGAATTTTCCTATACATTTAACATGGCAACATTGTTGTGTCTGGCCATCCTCCTCAATAGACGCACTGGATCAAGAGTTTCCTTTTCGATACCAAAGCGAAATTGAAAAAAAAAAAAAAAAACGGAAGACACGCGACGACGTAGAAAAAAAAAATTAAAAAATTATTCATCGAGTCCGAGAAAACGTTAATTAATCACAACTTTCTCATTCTTCGAGGATTATTCTTCTACGACGATTCCGAGGTAGCGAAGTCGCAGTGTTATTCGTGTCGATAAAATATTCTCGATGAAAAAAGTGCATCATGTCTGATCGAGTCGACGCGAGGGACACGAGATACGTGATGATTTAGCCTGCACTGGTTTATTCACTGTGTAAACTGGCATGTTGGTTACACAGGGATTCATATTTAATATGGATAACTCAAGAGGCTTGTGAAGTCCGTGATATTGTTGCTCTGTTCGATGAAATCCTTAGCCTGGGGAGAGCGATAGAGTAAGAAAAATAAATATATAATGATAATTGAGCGCGTGAAGGAAGACGCGAAGGAGCCAGTCGTTAGCGTGGGAAGTCACGGATATCTATTTAATTAAGAGAGTATGAGAGAAGCAACGAGTGATTCTCGGGATTGAAGCGACGCGCACGGTTTTGCGTGTTGAAGAATATTTATGCCTCGGTAAATTCATGCGCCCGGATTCAAGAGTGTGCCGCATATTTTTTCTTTTTCATTTTAATTCTCCGCTGCCATTTTTCATATACACGAAAATGTCAAGAGTTATGCGAGTGACTTGGCATCGGGCTAAATAAAAGGCGGAAAAACTCGCGCGGTCGTTGAATGTCGGGAATTTATGTCAAAGAGAAATATTTTCGCTTCAACTTCTGCCATAATTCCGAAGAATTTTCATCCCGAATTTCATTTTTACTCCCTCTAATTTTATTAGTTTTATTTATTATTTTTTATTTCCACTCATTAATTTTATTTATTATTTATTATTTAATTTATTCGTTTTATTTATTATTTTTCATTTCCACTCATTAATTTTATTTATTATTTATTATATAATTTATTAGTTTTATTTATTATTTATTATTAATTTATTAGTTTTATTTATTATTAATAGTTTTAAATCATTAATTTGATTTATTATCTATTATCTAACTTATTAGTTTCATTTATTATTAATAGTTTTAAATCATTAATTTGATTTATTATCTATTATCTAGCTTATTAGTTTCATTTATTATTAATTATTTTAATCTTTTCATTTTATTTATCCATTATCGCTCTGATCTTATTAGTTTTATCTATTTTTTCTCTCTCTTTCTGTTGCAGGTAAGTCCGAGATAACCGTTGGAGATCGATCGACATGTTGCTTCACAGGTTTTTTGTCAAATATTGTTCAATTAATTTGCCGCAACGTCATTTGTCCCAAAATTATGAAAATCGATTCAAGAATCGTTCGAGCTGAGAATATTTTTATTCAATTTTCCTTCGAAACATTCGTCTGGGAGTTTTTTTTCAGAATAAAATCGGAATATTTTGGAGCAGCGAATTTGGCTGGTTCGGGCCGTGAATAGTGAATGAGAGTAATGTTTTTATTAATTAATGAAATTTTTAATGAATGCGCTCGATAAGGAAAATACATCGAGATTCATAAAATATTCTAGTGCGATCGTGTTAAGTTTATTTTTCGATATATTTTCCGCGCCTCTTTCATATGGATTTTTCATTGAAGCTCCGAGAATGTTGTTGTTTTTTTTTCTTTTAATTACGTGAAACTGTATATAATTTATTTTCCAAGGAAAAAAGAATAAGAGTCGGGGAGTAACGGTGAGCCTGGGAGCAGAATATATTTCGCGAAAGCTCGCTTCGGATAATTAATTAATCCTGGTAGATATTATTGATCTCGTTAACGAAGGAGAAAACCGTAAATTATGATCCGATATGCGCACCCGATAGCGAGACCTTTTTGTATAAAACTCGAATCCGCGTTTTTATTTCCTCACCTCCTCGTCCTTTTGGTCGCTCTCTCATTTCCTCTTTGTCTCCCCGTTTTTGTTTTTCTCATCTCTCAGTCCCTCCGTCGCTTTTTACCTTCATCCTTGGTTATTTTTTTCTGAGCCTCCTTTTTTTCGTCGTATTATTGGTTCGTTTTGCCGCAACGCAGCCCCATCGCTGTGTTTCTACCCATTTTATTTTCACGTTCACCGCACACGCTTTTCCTTCGTTCTTGCAACCTGTACGACCTGCATTTTAACATGCACGAGTTCTCCGCTACATCGACCGGTCTCACTACCACCCAGAGACGCTCGCTCACGACGTGCCTGTCACAGAAAAACCAGAAACCGTTTTTATCCTTTGTCAAAAGCTTCAGCCTGCTCCACACCATTTCTCATTCTATCGCCCGATTCATTGCGATTGTCCTTCTGCGTAAAACCGGAACTATAGACCTACATGTGCTCCACAGGGATCCCCAAATTGAGAGAACACGAGAGCGAGGGATGCTGTGCACATTCCTTGCATAGTTTTTCCACACGTCCCCATTGCCCTGCATGGAATTAATTTTCTGCTCAATTTTCCAATGAAAAATGACAATTCCAAAAAAACGCTGAAATTTTTTCCCTGAACGAATACGATTCGAAGTTCACAGTTAAAAAAGTTCATCGAATTCCTTTTTCCTCTCAGGCTTAACGTCAATCAAAAAGTGCAAGGGGATGCACATGCGTTTGGCCCCTAAATAATTATTCCAATTGGGGTCGTTGACAGCAGCCGACTGCGTCGTAAATTCAAAGAATCTTCGAGACCAGATTAATTTCCTGCTGAATTTTCCGATAAACACACAAAAATTCAAAAAAATTCTGCCAAATATTTTTCCCGAACGAACGCAATTCGAAATTTGCAGTTAAAAAAGTTAATCGAAATCCTTTCTCGTGCCAAGTCGCACGTGAATGAAAAAGTGCAAGGGGATGCACGCATGCATTTGGTCCCCAAATAATAATTCCAATTTTGGGGACAGCTTGACAGCAGCCGGCTGCGTCATAAATTCAGAGGATCTTGGACACGAGAATGGCACGTGATTTGTCGAGTGAGTTGCCATCGGTTGTCGGCTCTTAATGGGATTCGTGTACTTATGGATTGGCACAAATCTGCAAATTGGGTTGAAATTATATCCGCGGTGTCGAGGTCCTTGGAAAGGAGCATGGAATATTGTTCGGCATTATGGTTTCAATCCAATTATCGTTTACGACTGGTTGGCAGTAGCTGGAGGAGTAACCGATGATCGATAAATTACAGCTCCGTTGAAAACTCGTCGAGCATCATTATTTTGCAGCAATATCTCGCAATTAAGGGCCACCTCGTGTTATGGCCACGTGATCGCAATAATTGTAACGATTCCCGAACGAAATGACGTTTTGCTTTTCGTAACGAATGTCATAATTACGCGTGAGCAATTTATCCAAGTGTTTCATATAATAAACCCACATTATGTACCTCCCAGGACCGACAGCGACTTCCAGTTATCGCTGTCGACAGATCTCTTGATTCAACCCCCCCCCCCCTGCCTATGCCTCTCGTCGTAATTAAGATACTCACTCGCTACTACAAGAAGTTCATCATCTTTCGTCAACTTAATTAAAGGGTAGTTGTCTGTTGCTCCCGTGGCCCATGTACATGGTTTTTTGAATGGCCGAAGATACAGGCTCGTTAGGCATCCCATTCAAACGGCGTCCCATACATTGAAAGCAAAATTTTGGTGAGAAACGTCGATATTTCGTTCAACACGAGAAATTCAATATTTTGGATGGATTTAGTCCTGAACGGAACTTTCAGATGAACTTACGATTAGAATGACAAAAATGCACCTTCCCGACAGACTTTCTACAATTTTTCGAGCTGCAATGACAGCATTTTTAGGATTATTTTAAAAATTCGTTTAGTTTTACGTTTCTAACAAAATTTATCGATCTTTTGCAACGAGATTTCCTTTTTAGTTTGAGGGATCGAAATAGGGACCGTAAGAAATTTTATCGCCGTTCCGGTAAGGCGAAACAATGAAAATTGCAGTTTTTAAGAAAAATATGATCCTGAAGTTTGAGATTCAACGGAAAATAGATTTTTTTATTAATTCTTAATTGAATTTTGAATATCGTGACAATCATTCGTGGAGACTGAGTTTTTGGGTCGCCAAAGAGGATTCCTTTATTGTCTTGATCAAATATTGAATAATAATCATTGGCTCGGCTGAATTTCGCTGCATTCCAACGATGCAAACTTCAACACCATTAAAAATTGGTTATTAGTTAAAATTTTATTTGTGGCTAAGAAGGGGGCGGAGAAAATCGGTGGGAAATGATGTAGCGGAAGTGATACTCGATTGAAGGGATTAAGGGGATTTAAAAATCCAATGATCAAGAGTTGGGCAAGCGAGTGTATGAAAATGGTTGAACTTGTGAAGTCGTGCCTGCGGAAATGAGTGCTGGGAAAGGTAAATTTGTCCGAAAGCTTTTGTGCAAGCGTACTGACGTCGATTTCTCCAAAAGTTGACGTCGATCCTTTAACAGGGTCTCAAGTTTCGCCCGGTACCGGGACTCACCAGCTTATCTGAAATTAAATCAGTCAGTGGGAATAAGAATCCTGGGGGCTCTGTCCGGAGCCGGGAGGGGATGTTTTACTAAGCCTGTGTGCTTTATGCTCTTTCCTTCTCTCGCGCAGCGGGCTTTTGCCAGGATGTTGAGTTAGTTCCGAGTCCATGCCAAGGATGAGGGTTCAAGGAGTTCGCAGACAAGAAGAAACTTATGGGGGTTGAGAAAATATAATCTTCCTGGCCACAGGACGTTTGCTCCTTGGACTTCCTCGGCATTCATCATTTTGTAGCCAAAAAATGGAAAAAAAAAATGAAAAAATCGTAAAAATTCAATTTTTTCTGAATAATTTGAATAAAAACTGGGAAACGATGCGATCGCGTGGTCGGTGTGTGGCTCCCGTGGCCCCTGCACGGTTGAGCAGTCTCTGGCGAGGTCGATACTAGTTGGGGTGATAATAACGAGCAGGAGGCAATTTTCTTGAACTCCTGACGCGTAAAAATGAATTTGCCTGATCGTAAGATGCAAATTCCATAAAGTTGGTCGAGAAATCGGAAGGATTTCTTATCGCCTTTTACTTCAAAGCGTCTTAGAAAGATTCGACGATATTATGATAATACATCGTGCACATTTGGTGTTCGTCCGTCGTAGCCAGGATGAAGCAACCCCTCGCTCGTGCATTCCTTTCCCTCGTATCGCGCTTAGACCCCTCTTCACCAAATTGGATCAAGCCATGAGTGAGTTTTTCACGGGTGTGCAGCCACGAGCCACGACATGTCTGCATGGAGTTTGCTGGGGCTCTGGATACTCGCGCACACGATCCCTGCCGTATACGCTACATTTATCGTCTTTATCCTCCCCTCGGATATCGATGCTTAGAAAAACTGCACACCTTGAGCTCTTCCGGTAGCTTGTGGGATGTTTGATTTATTATACATCGTGCACAGAACGCTCGGGATTATTTTTAATCGATTCCGACGCCTCGTACAATGTTCCTAAACCGATCCTACAAATTTTCGGCCAACTTGATCAATTATTTCGGCATCGAAAATGAACATACACTTTTTCGATGTTTATAATGAATTTTCATTCGTTTTGCTCTCATAACTCGGAAACGGTTTGACCTACAGGGCTCCCGTTTTGCACAGATGTTAATCCATACGAGCTCTTCATTCTCTAAGAATTTTGTTGCAATTGCTGGAAAAATACGAATTGTACGGCATTTTTTAATTTTCAAAAAAACCCTGTCGACGCTCTAATTTCCGCAAATTTTCAGATTTATTGCTCATTTTTATTTTATAAATAGAGCATCATGATGGCAAGGTTGGTATCAAATTTGGGGAATATCGGTCGAACCGTTCAAATTTTATGATTTTTCGAATATTACGAAAATGTCATATTTTTGAAAAATCGTCCAACCGCACTCATTTCTTCGAATTTTCTAAAATATCGTGTATAAGTTTCTACTTCCTATTTGCTATCGACAGAGATGTCAAAATGATATAATTTCAATAGAAATATAAGAAAAGCTACAAAAAAAAAAATTTGAGCATATTGTGCATCTTGTTTGTTTTTTTTTATGAGAAGAAATGTCAGTTTCCGGTTGTTAATATTTCATGAAAACAGAAAAAAATAATTTCCCATAAGAAAGCCCCTCGATTCCCCGTATATTTTTCGGCCGAATGAATTCCATCAATTGAGCATATGGCTTAATTTTCATATCGCTTCGTTGCATGATGTCGTTGGCCCATGTCCCTCTATTGGCTCGTGACCCGTGGGACGGTTTCAGATTCGATCAGTGAATATTTGCCCTCGTGTCCCAATCGTTTGTCATCGATAATTCTATACTTATCAAAATACGATTATTACGAGGTCGTTTGGGAGTTTTGTAAGACCGTTGTGCGTTCGACGGGATATCGACTGTGCTGAGAGTTGCTTTTTTTTTACCGATCAATGCTCGTGGCACGAGCCATGGCAATAAAAAATAAAACTACCCTCCTAGGGTGACGATTTTTTATTTTCACGATGTGTAACGAGGCTCGATGCATGTCTGGTCACCAAATTTGTAAGACCCTCAATTTCTATCGTTATGACTTGATGATGTGCGATTCAAATCCGTGGAGAAATTTTTTTTTGTTCATTTTCCACACAAAAGTTCGTTTTCCAAGAGCCCAGACTTTTTTTCTTATCTCCCGCGATGTTAATCACGCTCTCGCGTCGTTCGAAAAGTGTTACACGGAATCATTTGGTTGTAATCAATCTCTGTGCGATAAGGAACGTGGAGGTGATTAAAAAAACGATCAAAATGGGTCAGCAACGATTTGACAGGTCGACTAACTTCTTATTACCGATTCGAACATGAGGCTCGAACGCAGAAACTCGTTAGAGATCCTGTCGTTGCTAATAATGGCTTTTCGGTCATTTTCTCTTGGAGCTTCCGGAGCAGGAAGCTTCGTATGACTTTTCTGACTTTTAGTATTGTCATGAAGACTGTGGGAGCTTGAAAAGAAAACGGAAACGTCGCTGGCTCGCAAAGGCTTGCTGACCCTTATCGAGTCGACGTAGCACGCAGCATTTGCATGATTCCATCGTAAAAAGTTGCGTGGCCAAACGCACCCCGTCTGACCCTCCAAAATCAAACACCCTTCTTGCACAGACCACTCCCCGTTATACCGTTATACCCACGACTGACCTTTTCTCCTTTTTTTATTCTTTTACTTTCGATTCTTCTCTTTTATCGCCATGTCATAGCGCTGTCATTCCCATATTTTGTATCGCAGCGAACAGTCGATCTGGTCATCTCAATATTTTCCAAATTCTTGCTTGCTCCCGTTGCGAACTATAACGATTTTTTTTTTTTTTTAATTATTTAATTATTTTCATTTTTTTGAAATTATTTCATTATTTTATCATCATTTTATTATTTTTTTTCTTATTATTTCATTATTTTTTCAAGTATTGAATTATTTTTAGTTTTTTATTATCATATTATCATTTTTAATATTATTTCATTATTTTTATTTATTTTTAATATTTCATTATTCTTTGAATTATTTTATTATTTTTATGTCTTTAGTATTATTTTATTGTCTTTTAAAATTATTCTCCATTATTATTATCATTATTTTTTTTATTATTTTACGAACATAATAAATCAGTGGACAATGGCGATCGCGACGAGATCGATAAATCTGGTTTATCGACGTCAAATAATCGATAATCGTAAGCCATAATAATTATGACACGAATGATGCAGATTTAGAAAGCCATTGAGTCCCGCGATGACGTGCGTTCGACGCGCGTAATTCGTTAAGCACACGATTCCGCAATGGCTCGTGTCAAAGAGCGATTTTGCAACAGGAGCCATTACGTGTTGACATTTCGTATACAAAGTGCATCGAGCTGCATGTGCACTGGCTGCATTTACATTGTGCAGAAAATTCCACGTGCCGAAATATTTTCTATCCACTCGGATAAACAACCATTGAAATTTTTGCACATAAAGAAAAATGTGTCGTTATTTTTCATCGAAACTTTAACGAGATCCCTTGAGAATTATTTTTCACTGATGCATACCATGCGAACAACTTTGTCGATTTAGTGTGCATCGCCATTTCGAGGCTCAAAGGTTGTCAGGGATGACCGCACGTACGCCCTTATGGCCTTAAGGCAACGCAACGCTATCGTACAGAGTGGCAAACATATTAACAACGTGTCGCGTGATGTCGCATACGTTTTATCGATAAAGACGATACTGTTGTGGTTCGCGTGTGTATGCAATTTCGCTCGCAACTAAAAAGCATAAACTTAATGTACAAGAGCCATAGAAGAAGAAAAGAAGAAGGGTGAGAAAAAAAATGAAGAGAATTTATTGGGGGCCTAAACGCAGCGAAAAACTTTCATGCGTCGGTCACATTTGTACTCCGGACAAGTTTACGACCTCGCGATTGCATATTTTTCGGTATCGTGTCGATAAATAACGAGCACCGCGTATGCATAACGTTCCCAGATATTTTCGATGCTCTGCTTTTCTGATAAAACGAGTATTTGAGCAGAAAAGTTGACGAGATTAAAGGCACGAGGAAAAATCGATTAATCGGACAAGAGGACGTTTCTAGGGATCGCAGGATTTGGATTATTAATAGGGCACTATTTGTATAATTAGAACATTCGTTACACAATTCTCTTCCCCTCCATCCATCATTTTTACTGATAAGTTTATTATGTCCCGTTTGTTCTCGTGCTCGCCCTAACGTTCCCCTCGTTTTTTCATGATGCAGGTTTGTCGATGAATAAAATATTATTAAGAGCCAAGTCCAAGGAGCAGCGAAATGTTGAGGCACAAAATGTAAAACATTATTCGGAAAAATATCTTAACAATAGATTTATCGCGCTTATCATTATTCATGTTAAGGATACGGTACGAAGATCGCGTGTGCTGCTAAAAGAGCAAGCAAGGAAAAATGAAAAAACGCCACAAACGAGATACCAAAGTTATTGCGTGGATCGAGTCGAGTACGTTTTTTTTTTTCCTCACTCTCGCACGTCGGCTAACGCCTCATTAACCAAAGCACCACCAACGTTACGGGCCTTTAGCCACGTTTTTTATTCTTTTTAATTCATCCACGTTTTTTACCAACGTCCTGGCACTTTTCCCACTCTTTTAGGGGTTGATATCGCCCCATGTACCAGCCGGATATTATTTACCGAACGATCTCACTCGCGATTACTTTTTTATTTATTCGCCTAATTTTTATCTTATTTTTTCTTCATGCTTGCCCCGGCGCCCGACGTAGCAACGAGATTATGCAAATATCAACCTCCCCAAGAGTCTCGGATTTGCATTCCATTACACGGGATAAGTCACTCGGAATATATCGAGCGTTCGATACTTTTGAATTTTTTCCTTTATTTTTTATTCATTTTATTACAATTTTTTTTAAATGAATTTTCGGAACTTCCGGTTTAACCAACTCCGGGTCTTAAGAAAGCCACCGGAAGTGCAAGATTTCGCAATCATCGACACTTTTTTCAGTCACGATCGTCATCTAGACGATCGAGACGACTTTGAATCATCGATCGCTCGTTAACAGATGGAAGTTCGTCCCCGAAATGTGATTACTTCCTGCCAACATAGTATGCCTCATTTTCATCAACCCGTAATGCATCGGATCAAGTATTTTTCCTCCGGATTCGTGCGAACATGCGTTCATAGCGTCCGACAGTATTTAATCAAATATATAAATCCACGGCCCATCAAAGTGGATCAGCAGGATTACGATGGAACATTCTGTTATTGAGAATCGCCCTTTTGCTTTCCTAGGGATGATATGGGGTCGTCGTGGATGGTGAAAAAATTCCGTGATGCAGAAATTCAAGACAAAAACTCCGAGAATTGGTTACGACGATTTTCATCGAGAAAAAATAGTCGATTGGTCCACTAACAATGAATTTTTTTCAAAAAACGTCGATATTTTGTTGAAAACGGTGAATTAAATATATTTTTAAAAGAATTTTCGTAATTTTGATGAAATTTTTGATTTTTAACGAAACTGTCAGCAAAATTTACGATCGGAGTGACAAAAATTTACTTTCATCAGAAACTTTCTTTAATATTTCGCGCTGCAACGACGAAATCATTGTGATTTAAAAAATATATATTGTTTAATCGAACGTAGCCAACAAAATATTGATTTTTTCCAACAAAACTCTCTTTTCAGTGTCGGCACTGAGAAAACGATTTATTTATATGTACCAGCATTTGTTAACTGCTAACAAATGTAAAGTTGGATACAGCGAAATGAATGTTTTTGAACAATTAATGAATCATTTATTTGAGCCTCTCGATTTTGTCTGAAATAAACATTTGTTGAAAGTTAATAAATGAATCGTTTGATAAAACGTAACCTTTGTTGATTACAAATGAATTTTATGACCACAAACATTTACTGAGTCAAGGGAAATGAAAGCGATCGAACAAATCATTATCTTCAAGGAAATGCTTTGCCTATGGAATTTGATTGATCATTAACAAATTTTGTGACGGTTAATGAATGTTTGAGTAAAAGTATCAACTAAATATATTTCTTTATTATAAATAAACTGTTTTCTCAGTGCAGAAACGATTTTTGGACAACAAGGAAAAATGTAATGGTGGATTCGGTATGAATGAGTCAGGTGGATGAAAAATGGTGGAATCGATGGGTCTTTCGTGGGTCGCGTAGTGTGCAAGCAAGTTCAACCCCCATAGTCGTGTATCTACAAGATCTATGTGTATAGATAGAAAGTGGATGCGCTTTGCTCGGTGGATTCTTGGCCGAGGAGCGTTATTAATGAACTTAGAGCTGGCTGAGTTGGTCCGAAAGAGGGTGAAGTTTGGGATGCGTCCGAGAGGGAAAGGCTCTGGTAGTTTAGGGTATATATATGTGTTGTCGGATGAGTGTCAGTCTCCTCGAGCGTTTTGGTGTTTATAAGGTACGTACAGGGAGTACGTAAACCTGTGGGCCGATGGATACGCTTTGGGGATTGTACGTGTCAAGAATTTCGATAACCGCGAACGTGTGGACGTGACGCTATACTTGTTCCTTCGTATTAGTGCTGGATAACCAACGACCCGACGTTCTCTATTCCCCACGGGTCAATGAACTTGACAAGGAAAGGAATTTGCGCTACACACCGCACGCTAATTTCGTCGAGCGCAATCTCCGTCGGATCTTTTTGGGTCTGGTAATGAGAAACGCAAGATAATCAATGAGGCAATAATTTTTGCGTGGCTGGTCGATTTTTCATTGGATTTTTATTCGAAGAGAGCTTTTCCAGTGGAAATCGGTTTGTCCGAGTCGAAGGACGTTGACCCGGTTCGCGTGGACGAGTCATCGAGGAAAAATATTCGATGCAACGTCCAACTCTCCAAGTTTTCCACGGCAAAATGAAAGAAAATATAAAAATGTGCGTGTGTTTTTTCGAGCAGATCGAAAAGGGCGAAACGCGTGATAGGGCGGTTGAGGAAATAGCGAGACCAGGATGTGCAGGCTCGAGGGATGCCACCGCGACCGCAGATAGTCCCGTTGGACAAAAAACCTTGGTGTGTATATCTCGATGGGGGCACAAATCCAGAAAAGGGCATTCACCCCAGATATATATGTTTCGGGCGCGCACACACGTCCCTCGCTTTCGTAATACCACGCATTCGGGACTCCCCGGGCCATTGTGTTTTGTAGTGAACTGGTAGTTGGTCAAAAACTTGGATCCCCTTCCGTCTCAACAACGTCACATGCAACCCAAACCTCGTCATATTCCTCAAGCCCCTGTTCTCCTCCTCGAACCACCCTTCTTCCTGCTTCTCTCCTTTATCCTCTTTTTTCTACCAACCCTGTTTTCTCGACGAGTCTGTATCCTCATGAGTCTTGCTTTTCGTGCAGGCTTCTCTTTCACGTTTCTCTCGTGTGCTTTCTCCTCGGCTCCCCTCTACTCTATTTCATTGCTCACCTAGAAATTTCTTCTTCTTCTTGCTTCGCCCTATTCGTCATCACCCTTTGCTTCACCCTCTGGCATTTCACCCCCTGAACGCTGCACCGAAACACATTTTCCTATAACACAAATACCGCAGGGAAAAGGACCAAGACTTGTGCGATCACGAGGGATCGATGGAATTGCGTTTCTTCAAATTTATCGCTCACGTTCCGGGTCTAATGGGATGCTTTTCATTACACAAACTGCAGAGTTGCCCAAATTGTGCGATTCTAATGATACTCTGTCAAAATTAACAGAACATTCCATGAGAAATTGAAGTTTTTTCGATTAAACCTCGCCACAGCAGGCTGACGAATTTCTTGGCTTCACTTTGTCACAAAAATAATCGGTTCCGACGCCTCGTACATTTTTCCTAAACGGATCCTACAAATTTTTCGCTAACTTGATAAACCATTTCGACATCGAAGACGAGCACACACTTTTTCGATGTTTTTAATGAATTTTTATTCGTTTTGCTCCCTCATGAGCAAGCGATGCGTCGGTAAGTTTTTTTTCCAGATCTCAATGCCAGTGTGCTTTAAACGTCCCAAAACATCGACAAATCATGTCCACAAAAAATTTCCGGATGTGGGTGTGTTTATATGTTATGGCACTGTAAAATTCAAACGTTCATAACTCGAGAACGGTTTGAGCTACAGGGCTCTCGTTTTTCACAGACGTTAATCCATACAAACTCTTCATTCTCTGAAAATTTTGGTGGAATTGCTCGAAAAATACGAATTGTACGGCATTTTGAAATTTCCAAGAAAAACTATTAACGCTCTAATTTCAGCAAATGTTCAAATTCATTTCTCATTTTTTTTTTATGAATGGAGTATCATAACAGGAAGGTTGGTATTGAATTTGGGGAATATCGGTCGAACGGTTTAAATTTAACGATATTTCAAATCTTACGAAGATGTGAGATTTTTGAAAAATCGTCAAATCCCATTAATTTTAGAAATTTTTTTAAAATGTCGCCTGTAACTTTGTCCTTCACCTTTTTTCCAGAGATTTTCCGAAATTTTCAAACATTTGGACGGAATACCGCGACGGAGCCTATTTATTTAATTAATATCTCGATAATACGCCCTCGAGCTCTCGCTCAATGTTGATCTTTCCTCTGCCGGAGCTTTTTGTTGGAGAAATGTTTATAAGGAGTATCGCCAGTGGGTAAAGAAACGCTTCGACAAGTTGTCAAGCAACGGCGCGTGAGAGATGGACATCTTTCAGGAATTGCTTTGGGAGAGTCGTTTCGTTTGTTTCTTTATCTTTATTTCTCATGGTCTTTTTGTCGATGCGATAAGAATGAGAAAATTGGAGAGAAGATAGAGTCTCATGGGCGGTGGTATGAGCGCGAATGTGTTTGACTGTCGATTCGGGTAGGAGCTCGAATGCTCAATTGTTGGCCCAATCACGTGGTAAATCTCTCGCCTGGTATATAGTCCCTCTATTCTGGCTACGATTTATTTCCGCTTCGGGCGCATTCGGAGTTCGCTTGTTCGCTCGTTTCATCCTCGCCAACGGAATCATTAATCGCGACTCGCTCGCAAAGAGGGTTCCGGATGACGTTGACGAGTGCTGGCAATCCGCGATATATCCTCGAGGAAATCCTCTAAGGTTTGTCCCTCCTAGAAACCCTGGCGCCATCAGGATCCCCGCCAAATCCTCGTACCCCACTCTCTCTCTCTCTCTCTCTCTCTCTCTTTATTCTCTCTCGTCCTACTGGACAGTGTTAACCTCCTTTATCAACTTGATTAATGGCCCCAGACCGTCTTGCTTCTTTCTCAAACTATTCGCCCGAAAAGATTTCGCGAATTGCTACAGAAAATATCACGCAACTTTGTCCCGAGTCTCGCGCTCGCGATAAACGCAACGTCCAGGATCGATCATTCCGTCCTGTCGTAGTCGCTGTTGCGTCACCGACTGATGGGATTTTCCAGAGAGGATCGAAAAGTTCCGGAGTAGTGACGAGCAACGACGCGAAAAAAAAAAAAAAAAACAATCGACAAAAAACTTTCCCCTTTTGACCCCGGAACAACACATCACGAAGTATAGCTTCCTATTTGCTAAATTTAACTCACAGCCCTTCGATCCTATCAACGCCAACCACCGGGATCCACTATTTCTGTTTGATTATAATTTAATTATTGTATCGCAGAGCAACAATGAATTTCAATCAATCTGCTGGGGATCACCAGGATCTCCACAGATTCTGTGAAAATATAAATAACCACAATTGAATCTTTCGTATTTCGGGATCGCCTCGAAATCTCGTTTTAATCGATTCGTACTTTTTTTTGTTGACAATTATGTTTTACAAATTTTACAAATATTTTCCAAATATTTTCACAAATATTACAAATGGAAAAAATCATTCCAAATATTTATACAAATATTACAAATGTGAGAATAATTAAAAATAATTTTACAAATATTAAAAATGTAAAAATAATTACAAAGATTTTTACAAATTTTACACTTTATAGATTATCGCGATCAAGATTGGTCGCAGCTTAACCCCATAAACCGATAACTTCGTGGACATGAGAAAAAAAAGATACGTGCCTGAATGTCAAAAAATCTCGAAGCCCCAAGGATCGAATTTGATTTTTCGAAATTTCGGAGATTTAAAATTCTAATGAGATCTTGAAAGGGCATTGAGAATTTCGTTATTTCCTAAAGAGCGTCCCTTATTATTTCATAATGAATTTAATTCCAGGCCTGAAAGAGTAAGAGTCATGTACGTTCTCGAAGTGTATACGCTTGACGTCTATAGCCATTCAAGTTCGCCAGTTAGAAATACGTAGGGTCCCAAAGTTCACGCGGGCTTAGAGCAATTTCCCGGAGGAAATGCGAGCACACCCTGTTTCTCCCTTAGTACCCCATTCCCTCGGTGTTAACTACCACTTAGCTATACGAATTCGAAAACTACCCTCTGCATCTTGAGGAATTAAAGTCCTGCTTGTATTTGTGGACCGAATGTGCTGATTCATGCCTACAGTCTCGCTGACAATAAGCATTCGATGAATTTACACTTTTCCTCACTACGTTGTGTCTCTCTTCCTGTGTCAACTTGTAAATCATTAATGCGTGTCAAATTTAGCGTCGAAATTATTTTGTCACATTCGTTTCGGAGTTTCACGAACTTTCAAACTTTTGGTAAACGAACTGATCAGTTTGGAGTTTTTCTGCAACGTGTACTCCAAGTTTCATGGACAGAAAACTACGTTTCTCGGTTAATTTTGTGGAATTTTTTATTTATTTTTTATTGTTCATTCATTTTATATTTTTATTATATTTTTGAATTTTCAAATATTTTTCATTTAGTTTGATTTTTTTTTTTTTTTTTTTTTTTTTTTTTTTTTTTTTTTTTTTTTTTTTTTTTTTTTTTTTTTTTTTTTTTTTTTTTTTTTTTTTTTTTTTTTT
>JAPYYS010001032.1:0-54309 GCA_030522525.1 Campopleginae sp. 14b
TTAGTTCGTTCTTCTTTTTTTTTTTTTTTTTTTTTTTTTGGGGGGTTTTTCTTTGATTGGCTGTAACGGCCGAGATACTGGAGATGGAACAATGTCGCTGGGGACTTTTTTGTGGGGAATTTAACGCTCTTCAAGATTGGTCCTATGAAGTTTTGACCTATCTCCCACAGGTACGCCGTAAATTGAGGAAAACTAAAGGTAAACGAAGAATCGTACAAACCTGCCGGTTACGAATTTGGTGCTCCATCTGTCGGGCCTTTTTGGGAGTTCTGCCAAACAATAAAATACCACTGGTCAGTCTGTCAAGCCTGTGGATCGTGCGTAAATTTTTCAAGTTGTATTCCTTCGCCAGAATGAAAACAACGGTGTTGTGGCGATAACGACCGCAAGGATGAACCTGAAAATCGAGCAGAAAACAATTTTCATTAATTGCCCACTCAGAAAATTGAAATAATCGAAAAAAAAAAAAAAAAAAAAAAAAAAAGTCGGAAAAAGAAAAAAAAAAAAAAAAAAAAAAAAAAAAAAAAAAAAAAAACATGATTCTCCAACTAATCGACGCGTTGTTTGCGTTGTTTTTGTTTTGTTTTGTTCCAGGTCCACAAACAATACGTGTGTCGAGTCGAGGGTGAATTTCCCGAGGAAGAAGTCGTGTGCAACGAGGCGATCGAGGTGGTATCCTACAAAATCGGTGTGTGCAAAGTATCCGACAAAGGAAAAGATTGCGTGACGCGATTCAAGCGTCTCAGCTACAATGGAATATCGTCGGTTGTATTGTGCAAGCCTCAGACCGGCAGGATGCATCAGATTCGAGTGCATCTGCAGTATCTCGGTTATCCGGTCGTCAACGATCCTTTGTATAACCACGTGGTGTTCGGTCCGGAGAAGGGAAAAGGCGGGAAAATCGGTAAAACGGACGAAGAGTTGGTGAAGGATCTCATCGGTATACACAACGCGGAGAACTGGTTGGGAATGGACGGAGACTCGGAAATGAGTTTGTTTAAGCCAAAGCTCGACATGGAGGATCGAGTTTCCAACTCGAGCAGCACCGACAAGGAAATATCTCCATCCTCGACTCCTGGACCGATCGACGATGAGAATCGTCGAGAAATTCTGAGTCTCGATAATCCGGAACAACCGGAACAAGCAAAACCACAAATGGCCGCGCAGAAGGTCACAGTCGGTACTCAAACCGGCTCGGAGCCTCCGGACTCGACCTTTGCCAATGACAAGGTCACCGTCGACCCCCATTGTTACGAATGCAAAGTCAAATATCGCGATCCTAAACCATCCGATCTTGTTATGTATTTACACGCTTGGCGCTATTGCGGACCCGGATGGGAATACGAAACTCCCTTGCCCGCCTGGGCCTCGAGCGATTGGACCTCCGACGATGATCGATAGTCCTTCCTTCTCCTCCTTCTCCCCCGACAAATCTATTCTCTTCATTTCACTTTTTCCTCACGCCTAATGGTTCTCCGTTACATACTTCGTCCTGGTCATGTCCATCGGGACGTCGTTCGCTCCAAATAAATCGCCAGAAACTACGTGCTACGTTTTCCTTGGAATTGAGACGCAGTGGATATTCCGGAAATGCACATTTTTTCTCGAAATCTTTTGCAAAAAATGTTGCCGCGTCAAAGAATCAAGTCTCACGGTCTGGCAATATTGGAGGATAAGAGGTGGCCCGTAGCGCAGTGGTTAGCGCTCTGGACTCAGACTCCGCGGGTCCCGGGATCGAGTCCCACTCGTGCCTCGTCACACAAGATTTTTTTTTTTTTTTCCAGGAATCCGAATTTTTTATTTAAATTCATTCCCAAAAATGCTTTTTTCTCAAAAAATGAAGATTTTTGTTTTGTTTTTTTCTTCTTCAAGTTTCTCTCCTCGAACGACGTCTCCGTCTTAAAATAATGATTAATATTACGATAATTACGAGATTATTGTTATAATAACTACCGCGAGGTTCGAGTCGAGCCAAGAAAAGAATGTAAACCATCGGACGAAAAATCCTTTTGATATCCTACCCCGTGCCTTCCATCTACACCGACCTTTGGGCGAGCATATAGCCTCCGGAAAAGCCCCCCCCCCCCCTCCCGTTTGCGACGCCCCAAAACCGCGAGATACAAAAAGAAGCGAGAACATTTTTTCTATTTTTTATTTAAAATTTTTTTGTCGCGTCCGAAAAATCCACGCAACGTTTTTTCTGTTGAATTTCTTCGGCGGCGGCTTCCGGTCCTAGAATCGTGGGACCAAAAACACGTTCCGGTCTAATTTCTTCATCGATTATCCTCGCGAAATGACATTTTTTCCCGTCTCCAGTTTTTTCCTCCGCGACGGAGAATTTTTTTTTATTATCGTTGAAAAAAAAAAAAAAAAAAAGTGCTCGCGGTTCTGGCAAGCGTCTGAATGGATATCCGACAAGTAGCATGAATCGCAATAGAAAAAACGTCTATTTTTATAGGCTGATTATATATACGAGATACGTTTTTGAAAAATGATTTTGAAAGTTGCATTTTCGAAATAAAAATCGAAATGATTTGGAAAAAAAAATAAAAATTGGCGTCGTCGGTGAAAATGACGAGATCGAGAAAGCAAAAGAATTTCAATCGTTTTCAAAAATGCAAATTTCATTGCTACGGAGTGATAAAAGAGAGAGGGAGCCAAAATGAGAAAAGAAAAATGTAGAGTGAGAAAGAATGCGCGTGGCCCGGCCGGAACAGGAGCTTTATTTCTAACAATCAGGGCACGATCGATCGTTGTCGTTGCCTCGAGGAAAGAGAAAAAAATCGAGACACGCGAGCCGATCGTGACCAGCGGAGAGAGCGAGCACCAGCGAGCTTTAATCATATCGTAGAACCAACATAAACAACAAACAAATAAATGACAAGATACTACGCAAGGAGAAAACAGGATTCGACCCCCTGCCCTTCCCGCAATCGCAATTTTTCATAAAAATAACCGAAAAACCGAAAAATCTCATAAAAATTCCTAATAATCAAACAACTCGACACAGATATCGGATTTTTTCGAAATTCGTTTATACATCGTTGTTGGTTGATTAATTACCGGCCAAATCCGATTCCACGATCAATTAATATCGTAAATTTCATTGTTTATCGGCCAAACTCGTTTAGACCGAAATTTGGTCAGTCAAAACTAGTTTTTCCTGAAAAATTGTGGAAAAACTCGTTTTTCCTAGCAATCGTGTTCGCCCGGTGGTCAAGCAACGGGACTTTTTTTCGTTAATTAACAATTTTTAATCAATTTCTCTCAAATTGTGATCGAAATTTAGCGAATATACGCGGGGCAATAAGGCCCGGACGGGGTCGGTGACGACTCGGAGGAGTTAGTCATACATGTTTCTAAATAGAATTTTTCTAGCTTCAGATATAATGGAAAACGTTTGGTTAATTGTTTTCATCGATTTAGTGAATCTGAATTGAAAAAATTGGCCTATTCAGTAGAGAATTGTTTAGAATTTTTAAGATTTTTTAAAAATCCTGTTTATCTCGAATAATGTTGAAAAAAAAAAAA
Organism: Campopleginae sp. 14b; assembly: GCA_030522525.1. NCBI lineage: Eukaryota > Metazoa > Arthropoda > Insecta > Hymenoptera > Ichneumonidae > Campopleginae sp. 14b. The sequence goes on from JAPYYS010001032.1 coordinate 3,532, forward strand.
AATTTCCCGTTTCTGCACATTTAATTTGGATTTTTTTCGATAAGGAAATGAAAAAAATGTTTTCTCGACATTCTGTGGAGATTTCGTGCGGATTTCGAGTCCCTACTTCCGGTGAATGCGTCGTATGTGTGTGTGTGCGCGTGCGTGTGTCCAAGACCAAACGAAAAGGGGGCCGAGAAAAGAGTGAAGTATCAATGGCAACAACGGACCTATCATAAAAGACAGTTTGTGCGCTTAACTAACAAGAATAATTAAATAATAATGAAAAGTAAAAGAAACTTTCCCCTTTACGCTGCGAAACTCGTCGAGCATTTCCCGACGAGCTTTGCCACGTGTCATTTCAAAAAGAAACCGCCTAGCCCCCCGTTTACTCTTATTTTTAAGTAAAAAAATAAAAAATAGAGATGAAAAAAACGGCTAATGGTATCTCGCGAAAAAATAATGAAGATTATATATAAATATATGAAAATATGGGAGAATGAACGAACGAGAGAAAGAGATATGCAAAAATGCAAAAAAGACAGTCTCGATTTAGCGGCAGATTTAAAAATAATAAAAAATAAAAATAAAAAACAATATCGCTTGTAAATCCATGCGAACGCTTTTGTATATATTATATATATATTGTATACGCACACATTGTAACGTTATTGAAAAATTGACGAATAAGATATGGAATAATGAAAAAACAACTAAGAAAAATCAAAGGTATGAAAATTATGGGCTAAATCGACATATTTATCGTATGGACATATTATACATAGTTTTACCGAACGTTTAGAGTTCGCGATGATCAATAAATGAATGACAAACAATTCTTGTATTATGAACGAATAAATGCTTATTATCGTTCGATAATTTATTCATTTTCTCACATTCCGATCCCGTTTTCAGCGAATAGAAGCGAAACCGTTGCAGATGGAGCAAAAATGAAGAGGACCAATCTTAAAGAGCGGCAAATTCCCTACGGAAAAGTGTATGGCAGCAATTTTCTATCGGCGGTAGTTTGGTCTGGAGAGCGGCTCGAAGTTTGCGGACGAGATATGCAAGTTTTGAGGAATAAACGTTTAACGACGTGTGCTGTCGAAACCGTTGGAGATACGGCAATAATGCATAGGACTCGTATCGTAGAGCACGAAATTCGCTAGAACAAAGGTGTCTTGCAATAATTCTCCATCTCCAAAGGTTCGCTCGTGAGATGCGACGAAACCGAAGCCAATGGCGCGGTTCACCAAAACCACTCGTTACGGCCAAATTATTGAACTTAAAGAATCGTCGTCTTCAGCTTTTTCGTAGGAAATTTCCTGCTCTACAACATTGGTCCCATGCATTTTTGCTCCATCTTCCAAAGTTCTCCCGGAATTAGCGATCCAAGTAAAACATGATGAAATTCCAACCCGTCATCGAGTTAGCTCGTTCCATAGCGCGACGAAGATTTTCGCCCGATAAATGGATTGCGTCGTTAACCCAGAAAGCATAAAATATATCGTATGAATTTTTCAGAGGTGAAATTAGCACGCGTGTTCTTTTCGGTCGGTCGGTGGTTGGAGAGCGAGCAACCTTGTAATTTTCTCGAAGCCGAAGAGGAAACTCGATGAAGACTGGGCCACTAGAATTTGTGGTTTAAAAAAAGCCGATACGGCGGTTCTCATAGAAAATTCATAAACGTACGGTTATTAAGGGGAATGTTGGAACGGATAGGAATGTAAACGAGCCTCGTCGCACGTCCTAGAACCGAGATAAATATTCAAAAAACAACAAATTCATTTTCTATGTTAATTTCTATTGATTTTGGATTTCCAAGCATGCTTGAATAAAAGAGACTCGTTAAAATCGATTAAGAATCCTCCTTGATACACTTTACTATTTCCAATAAATTCCAACAACGCAAATCGCTCTACAATCGATTTTTTCGTCGCTTCCTCTTGTTTTTTTTGTTACTTCTCCATAAGATATCTACATTTTTCGGGGAAATAAATATTGGCAATGAAGCTCGACTGCGTTCGGAGGAGGGAAAAACCTGACGAGAGATAAAAAATCGACGAAACTCGATGTCGCTAAACAAGTCGATCAGTTCAACGCAGCCACTTGCTTTCCACTCTTGAATTTTTGCATTCGCTCCTCAATAACCGGCCTGAAGTGACGGATCAGGCCCTGGACAGGCCACGCTGCACCATCGGCCAACGCACAAATCGTGTGCAACTCAATCTGCTTTGTCAACTCCCACAACATATCGATTTCGTGCTCCTCCGCATTGCCCTCGACAAATCTAGTCAGATTTTCAATATCGCTCCATTAATTAATATAATATAATTAATTAATTACTCAATTAAATTAATTGATTAATTTGATTGATTGAATTTTTTCTTAACTCACCGACACATTATTTTGTACATCCAACCGATTCCCTCGCGGCAAGGAGTACACTGACCGCACGATTCGTGTTTGTAGAAACTGATGAGACGAGCGATCGCTTTTATAACGTCGGTTTGCTTGTTCATTACGATTACCGCCGCGGTACCGAACGAGCTCTGCACTCTCACGAGATCATCGAAATCCATGAGCACGGTATCGCAAACACTGCAAACAAAAAAAAAAGAAAGAATAGCAATGGAGCGAAATTTGATTTTTGGCGATAAAAAAAGTGAATTTTTCGATGAGAAGGAAAATTTGCGGTTGAAAATCGAGTTTTGGAATTGAGGAAATTCTCGTGCGAGACGGAAAATGACATTTTTTCCAGGAATTTGTGATTTTTTTTTAGGAGAACGACGAGTTCAACGGGTTTATTGAAAATCTTACGTTTTTGGAATGATGGGCGTGGACGAGCCGCCGGGTATGACACCCAGGAGATTGTCCCATCCGCCGATGACTCCGCCGGCGTGTCTTTCAATGAGTTCTTTAAGCGGTATCGACATTTCTTCCTCAACGGTGCAAGGCGTGTTTACGTGTCCTGAAATATTGTACAATTTCGTGCCGCTGTTACGAGGCCGACCGAAGGAAGCGAACCACGTTCCACCGCGACGGCAGATTGTCTAAAAACAGTCAACATTTTTTCTATTAAACATTGAAAATTAGAAAATATGAAAAAAATAAAAATGAGAAAGTGTGAAGAAAATTTTTAAAAAATTGCGTACCGGAGCAACGGCGACGGTTTCGACGTTGGTGACGGTGGTGGGGCACCCAAAAAGTCCGACATCAGCCGGGAAAGGAGGCTTCAGTCTGGGTTTGCCTTGTTTGCCCTCGATGGACTCGATCAGAGCAGTTTCTTCGCCGCAAATGTAAGCGCCTGCTCCGCGTTGCACGAAAATGTCAAAATTGTAGCCGGAGCCGCAGGCGTTCTTGCCGATGAGTCCGGCTTGATAAGCCTCGGCAATGGCGACCTGGACGTTGGACGCCTCGTTGTAAAATTCCCCCCGGATGTAAATATACGCGGCGCAGGCTCCCATGGCTCGCCCGGCGATCAGACATCCTTCCACGAGTTTGTGCGGATCGTGACGCAAGATCTCACGATCTTTGCACGTTCCGGGCTCGCCCTCGTCCGCGTTAATTACCAAATACTTTGGCCTCCCGTCCGATGGCTTGTTCATGAAAGACCATTTCATTCCCGAGGGAAATCCGGCTCCGCCTCTGCCTCTCAGGCCGGAGACTTTGACTTCGTTAACGATCCAGTCCGTTCCCTTGTCTAATATTTCTTTTGTTTTGTACCAATCGCCGCGTTTCAGCGCCCCTTTCAATCGCCAGTCGTGTCTGCCGTACAGGTTTGTGAATACTCGGTCCTGGTCGGCCAACGGACCACCGACTTTCTGGTAACGACAAATTTTACATTTTGCAACAATTTTTTTCATTTTTTCAGAGCAAATCTGTCAATTAAGATTTTTGCGTATAGAGGGGATAGGCTTAAGGGATGCGTTGAAAAATAATGATTGTTATTGATAATTTGTTTTATTTTGAAAATTATCTGACATTTTGACAGCTGATTTATTTTTCTGGAGCCAAAAGCAAATGAGTTTGTTGTTATAATCAAATCCGAATATAAATAACGAGCTTTCTCAACGGAAAAATGGAATTCCGTTGCGTTTCACCAATGCAAACTTCAACGTCATGAAATTTTGATGAAAATCGATATTTTTCTTTAAAAGATCTTAAATTTTCATTTTTTCCTAGCAAATCTGTATTTCCTAAAGGAATTGAGAATTTTTCGTAAGGAGGGAACGAAATTATGGAAATTTTGATGAAAATCGATATTTTTTTTCAAATTGGAATTTTTTTTTTTCGATTAAACATCGCGAGACGAAGGTTGTACATATGTTTGTAGGTTTATATGGAAAAAGGCGGATGAATGTTCGTCAGGAATGCATGCGTTTCGAAATGATTGAAAAATCGCTAACAATACAGAGGGGAATGACGTTTTTGGAATGTGGACCAACTGTTGTGGCTGTTTTTATAGAAAAGTGCAGGAATTTTGTGATTATTATGACACCGGATCGGGAGAGACGGATCAGGAATAAAGTTTCGTAAGAGATAAAAATTTAGTCGATCGCGTTAAAGTTTAGGGGGAAAAAGAAAAGATTTACCTTTCCCTCTGGAGCTGCATCGGCGTAAGCTCGTGCCTGCTGGGTGCTCACAACTTGTCCAAGAAGACCTTCGAATCGATCGTACAAAATAAAAGTGCACTTGTCTTAATTACATAACCTTGACAATAAGATTGCAAAATATTGTGCCTGAATTTTCTTGAGACAGTTGAGCAACGACAGGGACCGAAAGAAGTGACAGATTTCCGTAATTGTTGTCAAAGATTGCGGTGGGTGTTGCACGACTTTTCAACTTTTTCCAACTCCAATTATTTACCAAAAACTCACCTAATGGTCCTCTCGGAATTTGTACGCAACGAGCGATGACACCAGCCATCTTGATCACTGAGCAACGGCACCGTCGCAATCCGCACACGGAACTGCGAACTTGCGCCCGGAATTAATCAACTTCTCTTAATTCAATTACCTATTTTTGAATCAATCATGAGGTCTGCTACGTCGTTCTTTTTCGTGCCAATCCAAATTTTCGGCCTCCATTCTTCATCGTATTTTTAATTCATAAAATATTTTTCTTATCGCGTATCATCGGGCGTCATAGTAAATTACAGTCTTACCGACGGTCAACCAAAAATTACTGCACATGCGCAGTGTGTTGGGGCGTTCGAGGGTCGGCGGCGTTAGCCCGAGGACTCTTGCAGCCATGACGAGCGGACTTGTCATCGAAGAGCTCAGCCACGATGTTCACCAGAATGGGAACAGTTACATTCTCGCAGCGAGCACGGTTCAGATACTTGGCAAGTTCCTCGCAGATCAAGTGAGTGCCATGCATGCGATAAGTCTATGTGTTGGATAAAAGATACTTATAATCTGTACGTGATCTTTGTTGGAGTCTTTGTTGATAACTCGAATCAGCTCCGTGTGGAGATATAAGCATACTATACCTCATGCATGGACTCATGGTGTCTCGCACGGAGCGAAAGAGACTATCAGCAACATGCTGATAATATATATACTTTTACGTTTTCATTTATCTTGAATTCATAAACCTTTCGGGATGGGGTATTTTGAGTAATGAAACAAGTAAAGACATTTGGAAGAGCACGTATGTTTATTTGCTCAAACCGGGGGTATGATTGGCACCGTATACATGTCATAGTTCTACACCTTGTTACGGGTACACACAATTATTTCTGACCCATTCAGAGGAGTCGTATCAGTCGTATCAGTTGTAGTAGCCATATCAGTCGCATTGTGCGGATGAGAGAGTACAGGCGTTCCAATTGGTTCCGGTCGAGAGAGGAGTAAATGTGAATCTGTAGTATAGATACGACGCAGTTCCATGTAATTACTGTTATTCAACTGCCTAACCAGTTTCACATAAAGCTCCATATGGGGGATCTCATAAACGAGATGGCACAACCCTTGACCGAACATAAAACAGATGTATTCGTAATGCCTGATGGAGCCATTTTCCAGCGCGACGTTCTGGCAGCACGGCCGGATCGTGTTCATGCACTGAAAAAATAGAAAAACAAAATAAACAAACGATAAAAACAAGTGACTGGCACCTCCTTGTGAGATGTTTGAGGCTAAATGAGGCACGTACGATCCTTGTGGGATGCAGTTCTCCGTCTGTATTGACATATAACCGGTCGTGACGGCGATAGCTGCCGCGGTCCAAAGCACGATTCCCACTCCACAAAAAATACTGTGCCTCATTATGTGATTTGCTATGTGCGAAAACGGAAGACTCCATTATGAACAGACTCATAACTATGTGAAGTACTTCATAAGAAAAATGGTATCCGACTATGTACCTTGAAATTGTCAACCGATGTTAACCTCATGGTTTCTCGAGAAATACTGGCGATGGGCTAGACACGAGAAGTTTATATATATTTTCACTAACGTCCGGAATAATTAATGTGACGGCGTCTAAACAAGCAATGAATAAAATCAACCTTCGCTAGCAACGCTATATAGTCTTTGATCATTCGACTGGAAATACTATTAGACTCGTGTTAGATAATAGGTTGCTATGTTATTATAACTTTTATAGGATAGTTGGATATCGCTAAGGGGTATGGATAATGAAACTACAAAAACTGTTGCACGATTATATATTTGTTTGCTCAAGTACGTCGGGTACAATACGAGTGTTTTATTCTACATCTTTATTAATCTTTACATCACAATTGTTACATTTGTAACGCGTCCATGCCTTCAATGATAGATTTGGAACAGGTTGATACGTAACCTCATCGTTCACGAGTGACGATTTTGTTGTTGTATCGTATCTAACCGTTCTCATTTCAACCACCCGTTTTGCTCCTGTATAGTTACGAGCCAGTTGCGGGGAAACTACCCGATGAAATGACCATTTCTTTGCTGCATCGTTACCAACCACCGGTGCGGAAACTGCAATAGCTTCTGACGAATTGGTTGCTGTATCGTTACGAACAACCGGCGCGGGAGCTACACGAGCTTCAGTCACTTTGGATGCTGTATCGTTACGAACCACCGGAGTAGGGATTGGCTGAGAATCAGTCCATTCATTTTCTACATAAATAATGAGATTACGCCTATATTCACGACGCAGTTCCACGTAATTACTGTCATTCAACTGCCTGACCAGCTGTGCATAGAGCGCAAGTCCACGAATTTCATAAAATGGTTGACATAACCCTTCGCCGAATATGAAACAGATCTGTTCATCGTGGATAACGCGGCCATCTTGCAGCTCTGCTGACTGGCAGCATGGCTTCATAGTGTCCATGCACTGAAAACAAACGAACAGTAAATTATTAAACATTCAGAAGATATGCTAAAATACACAGAAGTAACTAAGACCTTGCTTGTGAGGTGTTTAAGGCTGAAAAGCTTTCGGTTCCCTCGCATATGAGTCCATTATGTTCATCAGCATCGGATATCCCTATGGTTTCAGGTATCTAACGTCCTGAGAGCATATACGATGTAAACCTTTCTGGGGAGTCTATCAATCGAATCATAGCAATATGGTACTCACATAAGATCCTTGTGGGATGCAGTCGCTCGTGCTTGGAAGGGGACTTGCCGCCATGGCCATAGCGGTAGTGGTCAAAACCCATGCAGCCATAGTCCACACCATTGGGTGGCGCGCCATCCCGAAGAACAGAAGAAAGCGTTAAACTTCCTTCCGATTGACGAATGATGCCGCTGTAGCTTCTCAAGACTTAATGAAGAAGTTGTCAAGAACCAGGGGCTTTTATACTTTCCCCGATGGTATAATAAATATAAATTCAGAGGCGTACGCACTAAAATGCAACAATAAAAGCAATCATCTCCGAGGGGATCATGAATAATTCACGCGGCCTCGTCTCGAACGACAGCTTAAGAAGGACTTTTACGAGCTCCGCCTCCCACATCTAAGAAGTTAATTTGATCATTCGTAATCATATGAGATCCAGTGTGAATAATTTAAACATTGCCTAACAATTTGGGCCTGCCTCTTGCCTAAAGAACGGTACGTTTGGTACTGATTGCCTGCTGGTTCATAGTGTAAGGCTAAGTGATCCCAAGTTCTATAAAATAGTTGGATATAGCTAAGAAGCTGTAAGCGAAGAAGCTATGCAGACTCTTTTGAAAAGATATATTAGCTTGTATGAACAGGGTCCCACTGGTATGTTATACCTATCACGCTTCGCATCTCATTGTTGTGTTCAACTACATTGCATCACAACTTGCATTTGACTTGAGAATCGGCGGTCACTTGCCTAAGCACAACTTGTTAAGATAAGCGATTCAACCTATTATCATATAGATTATTTCCAAATATTTGGTTAATGCATGAGATTGTCCAATTGAGCTTTTCCAATGCATGATAATTTTTAATACACAATCAATGGAGTTGGATATAATTCGTTTAGTGTGTACGCCTATTACTTCATAATGGAATTTTGTAGTAATAAGTCATTTCAATTTCTAACTATACTATATAGGGTGCTCGAGAGAATTAATTTGCAATGTAAACAATAACAACAACACAACTATGCGTGGGCAGTTGAGTTGCCACTAGAGGATGGTATGTGGCATATTAGAAACATGTTTAACGCTGCATCCAGCTCGTTGACGGACCACAGAAGTTGGAAGAATAACCATGTACCCATGTAGACGTGGGAACTTTATGACTAGTTACGATCCTGGCGATCCAGGTATTTTTCTAACCTATTCGCAGGTTTGAACTTGCAGTTCCGAAAAAAAAAAAATACCACGAAAAACATATCGCCTAGGAGTTTTATGTTCTGCAAGGTTGGATCTACAGACCTGTCGAGGGATTATAAGAGCTCGGGTCTCATCGGTTGCTTGGCTACGGAGTGGATACAAGCCACGATCCACCACGATTCAAACGGATATGTCACTCTCTCAGTGTGCGCCGAGCGGTGGGGGAATGAGCAAGTGTTCCAAAGATGGCGTCGCATCGGGAATCGTTGGTTGAAGCGACGCAATCTTCGCGTTAAAAACTCCGTTCTGCTTCATCTAAAATTCTACTATATTCTTGAAAACTCGAGAGAATAAGAAAATCAGAAAAATACGATTAGTGGTGCCCTGAATAACGGGCGTTACTGGAGCGTCCAAATGACATGGGCATTTGCAGCAGAAGACACTTCCTACTGACAATATGCAGTCTCCAGCTTGTGAGTGTGCATTTCAATAAGTTAAAAATTAAAAAAATCAAGAATAATTTCTCCGAGTAAACGGAAATCCTTTAGAAAGAAAAAAAAATGAAAAGTGGTCGAAAATACATTCGCGGTACTCTGTTTTATCGACGAAAATGTACTGCAGTGAATCTATTTTGGAAAAACGACAATATTACTGTAGAAAATTCGAAATTTCACTTTTTCTTCGTCGAATGCGGTGCAGATGTGCCGGTGGTTTATGGTGTCGTGGTTCGCCCGATAACGGATTATCCGGAAGTGTTTATTTTTGATAGCAACTTTCGGAGATTTTTATTTTATTGTTATTATCATTATTCGTCCCAAAACTATAAATAATTGTGGCGGAGCGCGTACTTTACGTAACTTTTCATCGCTTTTCAACACATTTTTTAAACAGTCGATTTTTCTCCTCATTATCGTGCAATTCTTTCGGAATTCCTGAGGCACAATATAATGTAGGCCACTAATTACACGATGCTCCGTGTGTTCACTCCACCGTGAACTCTTGCTCGTATTTCCCGCGAGTAACAAAACGAGGAATATAATGCTTTTGCAGACGCGATCCTCTTCGTCGTCTTTTTTATTGCTCCGACAATTCTGCATCAATTAAACGAGAGTATTTTAGAGTGCAGGCCAATTGAATAGAATTAAGAACAGTTTTCTCTTTCTTGGGAACAAAGTCAAAATGCAGTTGACATAAAAATATTATTATGAAAAATATATTTCTTCTTTTTTATCAACTGTTCTATTTATTGATTTTTTTTAAATTGAAAAGCAGATAATCAATTGTTAGCAATTTTGAGCATAGCGTTTTTATTGAATTATTCCTGATCTAATGAATATTTTTTCATTGCACAGTTAACTACCATAGAGCGCCAAATCTTCGACTTTTTGGGGTTTATGTGGGTCCCGATACTGGTCAATTTTTTCAACATCATCTTCGTAATCCTAGGATTTTTCGGGGCTTTCCAATACAGGCCTAAATACATCATATCGGTAAAAGCACTAAAAACTATCATTCCATTTTATTTCAATAATTACGTTCTTATGATTATTATTGTTCTTATCATTTGCAGTATTGTGTCTGGAACACACTGTGGCTGGGATGGAATGTATTTGCAATATGTTTCTACCTTGATGTTGGCACGCTGGATAAGGTAAAATTTTGAGTAAAAAGGTTATTTTTTAAGAATGTATCTGCTTCAATGTTAATGCGAATAAATGAACATCAATTTTTAAGAAAAAATTCCGCGCGTCGGAGGATTTACATTCTAAAATCGATGTTAAATACGTGAGAGCTGTTCCAAATAGTCTAGAGACATTCTAGAATGTTTGTAAAAAAAATTTAGAACGTCTACAGAGGTCTTTAGAGAGTCTTCAATGATTTTAGAATTTTTCAAACGATTCAAGCGTACTTGAACAACATTACGGAGGTTTTTGAACACGCTATATCCTCTGAAATTATTCTAAAATACTACGAGACGATTTTATTTTGTGAGAAACTGTCTCAGAATGAGGAAAAATGATGGGAAACCCTGTCTGATGTTTTTTTTAACGATTCTAGAATAGTGACCTTCTGAATTTTGGAACCGGGAGCTTTTCGTGGTGGCAAACGAATGGTCCAGGTTGTAAAATCGTGAACGAGATCACCGAACCCGAAATTTATAGACCTGCGAGGCCAACCAATGTCACAGATTGCGTTCTCCGGTACGAGGTCATCGAGGTCATGCACGCTTCGACTCAATGTATTTTGGGAGTAAGTTAAAACAAAAAAGGAGGACAGTTGAGCGGATAGCGGACGAGCGACTCTAAAATTGTCTTCATTTCTTTAGCTCATGGCCATCGTCGGGGGAATCTGTTTGAGCCGAGTTTTTTTAGAGGAAGACGACAGCTGTGAGTATATCTAAATCGCCTTTTCTAGTTTTGTGCATTAACAATTAAAACCATTAAAATTCGCGCAAACTTCATGGGTGCTTGGTCATTAATCATTTAATCAATCGACACGAACAGGACGTGATAAAAATTCGGCTTCTAAATTCACGGTTCCAATACTTTCTAGAAGTTTATCAAAGTTTCTAGAAACTATCGTGCCACTTTTCAAAACAATACGTTTCGATATCTCATTGAAAGAAATACATGTTAAGCCAGTTGTCGGTTGCAGTTGATTTCATTGGTGGATTTGATCCTCCATTTTGGTAAGTTTTCTAAAATTACCATTGAAAGAAAAATTCGTAATGGCATGAAGGAATGGCTTGAGTCGCGGACAGCAGACCGATTCGAATACATTGATGTGTTACGTATTATTATTCTTGTGGTCGTTGCATTTTGTCGCATTATTTGTTTTTCCCGATATTCTAAAAAGAAAGATATTAGATTGTTCGCGCGTAGCGCGGTTTCGGGTAGAACGGAGGATATTCCAAAATGAATTTCTAGAATTTCTAAATGAATTCCAGAAACGTCCTAAAACAAACGAATCATTTTTTTCGCTAAAATATCGAAAAAATGTCCAAAATGAAGGAAAAAAATGTCTAATATGTCTAACAAATCTCAAAAAAATTCTAAAATCAGCGCTCATCACTAATATTTTCGTCGCATCATGAATAAAGCAAGAAAACGTGATAGTTATTGTCGAGCATAATTTAGAAGAACAATAGGGAATAAAAACATGAAATTTTGCAGTTGACTTTGTCGGAGGCGATGACTTTGGTCTGGCTGGTCACACGCCATTGCATCCAATGTACGTTAGCTACTCGGCACTTCCGCCACCCGTCTATCCCACCATTAATTCCAACAAAAGTTTGAATCGTTCGCAACAATCGTTCGTGAAAAATGACGATGGAACGATCGACTCGTCAATAACGACTATGAGCGTTAATCGTTGTCCGATTAATCGCCAATACGAATGCAGGTCGAATAGGAAATACGAAGACGCGAATATATTGACGAGATCGTTGTCGCCCTGCGAGGAATACGATTATTTTGATAATTCGTCACCGTTCTCGCGAAAAATGAATTTCGAAATGAGCAAAAAAAATGTGCAAAATTCAACGTCCCCCCGTTACAGTCCTGTCGTTTCACCAAAAATGCGTCGGGCTCGTTATACCAAATCACGGCCTACGATTCCTAAAAATTCGGCAAACAAACGACGCGTCTTTACCGATCACGTTCGCGAACAACCCTTAAGATCATTTTATTCCGATCCGAGATTGTCTCGCGAAGTTAACAACGACGAAAGCAATCGAGCTAATAACCGGGACATCGGCAGACCTTTGTCGCTGTACGGAAATAATTATTAAATAATAAATCAACGATTTTAGATTTTTCTAAAAAATTTCAAACCCATATATTTCTTTAGATATATATTTTAATCGCGTACCACACGTCTGCATCGACTTTATAAAATGTACAAACTTTCTGACGATGTATTCTTAAAAAAAATTTCGAGAATTTGCCGCTTCATTATTTTTTTTATTTTTTTATTTTTTTTTTCTAGAAAAAAATCTTCTTTTCTATCCTCCGCACGGTCTTTCAAACGCACTTGCAATTTACCATTCAAAATGGTGCTCAAACTTCGATAACAAGACTTTATTCCACATGGACTGCCTTAGATCGCGCCAAAACGATTGAAAATAAATTTAGTCACATTTCGAAAAATATATTTTTCATATATTTTTCTAAAAATGATGAATTTCATTTATTCACTTTTTTTTATACCCTTCTTCTCAAGGTCTACTTCGTAGAATCGTACGATGCACCGAATTTTGAAGATAAACATGGGCCACCTAATTTATTGTCCAACCTGCACAAAAAAATTTAATTCTTCGTTGAGAAAAAAATAATTTCTTTTGAAAATGTTTCTTTTTTTGCCAAGAAGAGAAATGAAACAATAAGGATTCTGTGATATGCAGGATTGCGTCGAGTGACGATATGTTATTTGACGTCACGTTGAAATTTGCACGCTGGAGATCGAAAATTCAAAAGAATTTTGTTCGATTTCATTATTATTGTTATTTTTATAACTATTATTATTATTATTTTAATTATCACTATTATTATTATTATCATTATTATTATTGTTATGTTTAGTTAGTCAAGGCATGGATTCGATTTATTTATTAGTTTGACGAATGGATTTTTATCGAAAATGTTTATCATCTCGCTCATTTAGTATTTTCTTCTGTTTATTCATCGTAGTCTTAGTCGTAATAATTATTTTTTCCCTGTGTGTTTGCGAGTGTGTGCCTTTCAACAGTATTTCATTTATCACGATACTAATTTTTGTTAAGAGCACAAAGCAAGAAATTTTATGCAATTTTGGAGAAATGATTATTATTGTTTTTCAAATCGATAATAAAAATGAAATTTCGAGTAATTTTTTAATCTCATATGCATTTATGTTTAGCATAATAATCGTAATAATTTTCATTTCTTACCGGTGGCTGAAATTCATTCGATCTCTTGGTCGTAACTAATTATCTCATTTTTATTCTATTTATTTGAATAATTTCATCAATGCATGGTTTATTATCAATTATTTTTTCCGTCTTTTAGATTCGGGGAGAAAAAATGAAATTTTTTTTGGTTTTTCTTTTCGAATTAATTTTTTCTTTTTCGCTCTCACGATCGATAAATGCAATTCGATTATCGATTGCCTTATTCACAGTACATTTTAAGTTGCCCATTTGGATAAATGGGCTTTTTTTTCTGTTCTAATTTGGTGGAATTTTGATGGTAAAGAACAATAAACGTGCAATTGCGACAACACACTACTCGCTTGCTTTATTTATTTTATCGTTTTTTTTTTTTAATCCTCTTCCTCTTCTCTCTTTCTTTCTCTGTTCTTAACATTGGGTGATCTTTTTCTCGCGTGTGGCTCCTTTTGGACATTTATTTTTTGACAGCTGTCAATTTGGGTGATTAATTTTATTTTGGATTGCGGATTATCGATAATGATTTTCAATTTTTTTTTTATTAATTTGAATCTTTTGATTGAATTTGAGGAAAATAATATACGTTCCGGTAATTATGTCGAATTTATTGGGCCTCATGGTGTCCCCCTACCATTAAATTACATGGGCCACCATTCGTCAATGATAAAAAACGAGAAAAAAAAGTTTGCACCACTTTTGAGCTGTAGCCTCGATTCGACATATTTATCGACGTTTTTTAACGAGAATTTACATGGTCAACGGACAAATGAGAATGAGGATTGTTTTTAATTTGACAGTACAAACTAAAAAGCGGAAAAAGCTGCCGCGTCCACTGTACAGCATCGAGTACACGCAGCCGGAAATGCCATTGCAAGATGACAGCAGCGTTTCTCCCAAGCCGATGACCCCGAGGCGGGTAAAGAGGCGCTCTGTAATATCGCGGGATGGTACGCGGCGCTCGAGTCGTCGGAGTTCGTTGCGTCAGTCCCGCCGAAAAAATCCTGTCAATAGAATAATGGAGCAGCAAGAAAGTTTGTACGCTAATACAGTGCCAGGAGGTGGATTGACAGCTCCAGGTATAACGACGATATCGCAGACGACCTTGAACTACGATCGGATATCAAGCACGTGGGATCGTGACAGAAACTCAAATTGGCAGCCGGAAGCTGTAAACATGACAGTCTCGTCTCCAACTTTGTGGACGCCCGACCCGAATTATTCCAATACCGCGAGCTTCCTTCCCACCAACGAAAACAATAATCCAGCCACTTGGATGACAGCTGTCAATAACGTGTCAACAAGAAATTTGACAGATAATTGGCAGAACAACGAATTGAGTCCCATGCAATGGCAAGGCCAAAGCAATCCGACTTTTCAACAAACCAGCACGCAGAGCCTCAACGGCGAAGATATGGATGACCTCTACGGCAATCGACCTCCGAGCGCTCGATCCAGTTACAGCAATTATCATGGCGTCCGTGCCACTCCGCAAGTCCCAACGAGAAATGACATCGTTCGACAGAGCCAACGACAATTCGTCCTCAGCGGAGGACCGCCCGCGTACCAAGATACAGTAATATGACAAGCGTCCTCGTGACCTTGAACTGCAAAACGCTCGCGTTCGAGAACGGCTCGACAGAAAAGGTTCGAGGACCAGTCGATCGAAAGAGCAACATGGTTCTCTAACGGTAAGAAACGATGCACTGTCAAATTTTCTATCCGGTTGTCCTCAAGCGCCCTGGAACGAGTTAAACTCATTTCTCGTTCGGCCGAATTTTTGACTGACCTAAAAAGCTTTACTTAAAAATAGAATAAATCGGCAAAAAATGGCGTTGGATCGGAAAGAAAGTGGAAAACAAGAAAACGACCACAAATCTTCGTTTTTTCGTTCCCAGCGATCCAGATTTTCTGTTAAGTCCTAGAAATAGTCTTAAAAATTGATGCGAACATTCGAATAGATTTAGAAACAAGAAAAACCTAAGGCAACAGTTTAAAAACCGTCAAGATCTCCGATATGAACGTTCAATCAAAATCATCTGTAAATATTGTCTCTTCGTTGATTCATCGTAGTTAAGAAAACGCAGTGGCCAGTCGTCCGAGTGCTCGGATGAGTAATATTTGTCCGGACACGCTTTATCGGCTTTACCAGGATGAGCAAGGCTTGTTTATTCGTTCGAACATGCTTGTGGGCTACGAAATATCTGGGCGACTAGCCACAGCCAAAAACAAACACATTCATTTCGATGACAATCACGATTTCCAACACACTCCATTTTTCCATCACCACAAACGGGTAATTTTTCTTACGAATCTCTAAAATAAAATAAAAAATAACATTTATCGTAGATTTTTACGATTAAGTCTTCCAATGCAAATAATCATAACTAGCACGATAAAAAAAAAAAAACAAGTTTTACTCTTTTTTTTACACTCAATCGCAATGGCACGGAAAAAGCTTGTGATTTAGCGCGTAAAATTAGGATCTTTATAGTTTGCTGTTAGACGAAATTTCTTACGACTCTAAAAGCGACAAAAATTAGCCAACTTCGTTTTTTATCCAATCAATAATTATTTTAATTATTAATTAGTAAATGATAATGGGACGATCTAAAAAAAATGACTGGAGCAATAAAAATTAGCCAACTTTTTTAAACCTAATGAATAATTATCTTAACTATTAATTGGTTAATTAATTAATTAGGTAATGAGACGATGATCGATTAAAAAAATGGAGGCGAGATGTGGGAACCAAAGTATTAAATATCTGTAGTCTTAATGAGCTTCGTTTTTTTAATTATTTTTTATTTTGTAATTAAATCAATTAATTTTACACTCGAGCATTTTATAAATAAAATTTCAAAAATCTTTCGATCTTTTTGACCGAAACGATTTTTTTTCGCCTAAGAAAATTATTGTACCATCGAGCAATAATTAGACAATAAACAATTACGCTAAGTGACACGAACTCCCCGAATTTTCATTCCAAGGTAAATTTTTTATTATTTTTCCGGTTTCCAGGAGACGGAATCGAAAAAAAAAAATTCACAAATTTTTCCATTGGCATGCTTTTCCTAATTAACGAAAAATTCGTCTCCGAATTATCCGATAATTAAAAATCAAAGTCCCTAATTGACGGACCGTAAGAAAGGCTTTTTTTTCGTCGAAAAATGAAAAGGATTCGAGGAAATTACTCGCCCAGTCATTTGCAAACAAAGCATGAAAGACATTTTTCGTTCAATCGATCGGAAAAGCGAGCAATGAAAAAGCGATTAACAGTCCACACTGCCAGGTCAATAAAAATTATTTCCGGTGACCATTAGTGGGTCTACTTGGGGGTCAGAACTCATTAGGGTAATCCGGTCGTTTGGAAATGTTCGATAACGATCAGAATGTAAAATTTAGTAGGGAAAAAAAGGGAAAGAAAATTACATGTAAAAGTCGCGCATGCTCTCGAACTCGAGCAGCTGGGCTGTGCAGTTATGTGTGAATTTCGAGGCTGCTACGACTATCGTTACTCCGAGCGACTTCTAGTCGTCGACGAACGTCCCTCGTGACCCCCAACCCCGTGTGAGTGAGAACCAAAAAAGAGTGGATGAAAATTCAACAATTCGAAGCCTCATCAATTAAAACGACGATCGAAAATCCCTGGAAAAATATAAATCAATAGAAATCAAAGAAAATAATTTTTTGTCTGTTTTTCCAATAAAAAAATCGTTGAAAATGTTAAGGGAGTCGATCGTTCAGACTGTCAGATTAATCGAGTTCTCGAAATCGTCCTCCAGTGCGCTCAGAAGACTTCATTCGTCCAGCAAGGTAAAGGCAATCGAAAACTTTTATTTACGTAATGAAAAATACGTAAATCCGTTTTTTTATCGATTTAAATTTTAAAAAATTAAAAATTCATTTGATCGATTAATTAAAAAATTCGTAATCGATCACGACGATCTAATTATTTTCCTAATTTTTAAATATTCAACTCAAGGTCACCTTGAACTCAAATCCAAAAAGTTTGCTGGTAAAATGGGTGAAAAAAAAGTGACGGAAAAAAGTATTGATTGACGTGGTCGAAAGCGTCCACGTGGGCGATGGCAGTGACCGTATTTCGGTGACGGAAATACACTCCGAGTGGAGCCGGTGTTAGAAAAAAAAAGCATCGCAAGAAATGATGCGAGAAAGTTTATACTATTGGGTATTTCGGAAATTTTTCCTTAGTCCGCGATTTTGAGTTTTCGGGAAACAATTGTTTATGAAAATTGAAGAAATTGTTGATTTTTTTTCTCTCGATGGGAATTTCCCACGGAAAAATCTGGATTAGTCTCCTCCACGCATATTCGAGGCTTCAGCTTAGAAATACCGAGCTCGTTTCTATCTTTTAATGCATCGAGGCATCGGACGATCAATATATTCGGGAGAGCCACCCTTGGCAACGCTGGAGTGGAGGTAGCCCCTTAATTCCCCCAAACTGCCTCGTTTCATACCCTTGTGGGTACTCAAACTCCTCGTAATCATGTGCTTTTTCTCCGGATGATGATAAATGATGAATAAAATTCGAACTGTCGAGGAAAAATGAAAAAATAGTAAAAAAATATTGAAAAATTCAAAAAAATCGCAGATTTCGAATTTTTTTTTGATTCTCTCGTTTTTCAATGACTGTTAGACAATAATTATGTCGAACCAACGAAAGAAAAATTATTCATTTATTTCAGAAAGGATCCGGAATTCCCGCATCGAAAAAGATTTGTGGAACAAAGTTTTACCAGGATGCCTCGATCGGTCTGTTGGACTCGGGGAATTCGCAAACTCGGTATGAATTTCAAGGGCGTTTATCTATAAATAACGAAAATAATTATGTTAATTGGGAAAAGAAGGAGAGAGGTTTGAAGTGTGTTTTGAAAATGTCCGGTCGCTCGGATATTTGCACAATAATTCCTTTGCAAACTATTGCACAATGTTTGTTGATAAATTTTCGTACGTACAGACGGGGGATCGTGTAAATCTCGGAGCTGGACGTTCGCCAGAAAGCGAACGATTTCTTGCACATTAAAATGCATTTGCGAAACAAAAAAAAATGACTCGCTGCTGCTTAATTCTGGTAGAAAAAAATTAGTGGACGATTCAAACACACAAAATTAATTGAAAAATGATGAAAAATAATAAATAATGAAGAAAAAAATGAGAAATGAAAAAATTAATTAAATTAATTTGATAAATTATAATTAAATCTGATCGAATCTTTTTTAATTGGCGTAAAAAAAATTATATTCCAGCGAATACAGCTTCATTCACGACAGTCACTACATGTAGTGAGTACCATGCGGAATTGTTGCATGGAAATCTTCATATTTTCGTCCGTTCATTAAATTCATTAAAATCCCACAATTTTTCAAGACATTTTTGGCTGCAATTCATTTTTTTTCTTCTCCAATTATTATAATTCCTTATTTTTGTTAAATTTCATGTTAAAAAAAAAGTGAGTAACGTCGTAATTGGTATCGAAAGTCGAGTCAGAAGTTTCACTCCACGCATGTCATCCATCCAACCTCAAAATACAGTATGACAAATTATTTTTCCTATTATTATTACTGTCACAATGTATATTCGCGAATTATCGTAGTGAAAAGCACATCGTGGTATTCTCGTTTTAGCTGTAATTTGTTGCTCCCTAAAAGGTTGCACACTGCTGTCGTAGGTTGGAGTATTTATGGGTAATCAAGTGTATAAGCCGGAATAATTATTTTTCGATCAATATTTATGTTTATTCGATTTTAATAATTAATATTATTGATTATTTATGAATGATATGAATATTATTTATTATTTATCAATAATATTGATAATATTATTTGTAAATCGATTATATTCAATATTATCAATCATTTATTAATAATAATTTATGTTATTATTGTTATTTATGTCATTATGTTATTATTTTATGTTAATAGTGAATAATTCATATTGATTTTTACGCACGTGTAGGTAAAATGCATCAGCAAGTGGATGCACCGTAAAGAAATAATAGATCGCGCACGTATTTTGGAAAAAAAACGAAAAAATTTGATTTTTTGTTCAACGAATTATTATTTTTTCTGCAGTACGAAGGATCAGGATCACTCGAGCAATGCGGAGGACGTCATGTTCGACATGTTCAAGAACGAGGAGACGGGGCTTCTGCCCGTTGGCAAGTTTTTGGCCGTAAGTCAATTATTATTAATAATCGACAATATTTATTTAATTATTCATTTTATTGCTAAGATTTCCTTATTTTTTGAGTTAAATAATAAAATGTATTACGTGTCCAGGCGCTACGTACGACCGGACTGAGAAAAAATGATCCTCGTCTTCAGGAACTGACGGACAATCTGAAACAGGAACATGCCAAATCCGGTGGCCACGACGCTGTTTCACACGAAACACAAAAATTGGACAGAGAACAATTTAGAAGGTTCGCACAAATGAATTGCAAAAAATGCCTTTTTTTTATATATAATTAACGGATCAAGAAATTAATTAAATTAATTGAGTTTTAATTATTCATAAAGTTTTAATGTTTGTTTATTAATGAATTGGTCGATTTACAGAATAATAGCACCGAATCTCGTGCTGATTTCGCGAGCATTCAGACATCAGTTCATAATTCCCGATTGGGTCGGTTTCACGAGGCACATTGAGGATTTTTATTGGAAATGCAAGTCCAATACAGAAGGAAAAGTGGCCTCCTATATTCCTCAATTAGCACGTATGAATCCTGATTATTGGGGAGTTTCAGTTTGCACTATTGACGGCCAAAGATTCAGTATCGGCGATACGACAATACCATTCACTTTGCAAAGTTGCAGCAAACCCCTTACTTATGCAATTGCTCTTGAGAGACTTGGACAAGAGGTCGTTCATCAATATGTCGGTCAAGAACCCTCAGGACGAAATTTCAACGAACTCGTACTCGATCACAACAGTAAGACCATTTTTTATATTATTTTTTCATTTTCCTGCTAATTCATTAATTAATTAACAAATGAATAAATAAATCAAATAAAAATGAATTAATAATTCAATTCAATGAAATTATTTAATTTCATTCAATTTATTTTTAAATGAATTAAATTCAAATAAATTGTATTAATCAATTAATTAATTAAATCAATAATTCAGTTAAAGAGAAAGTGATTTATTTTGAAAATATATTTGATTTTAATTTTTAATTGATTTTTTTACACATTCGAAATGAAAAATAAATAAAAAAATGGATAATTGCTTTATTCTTTTAAGAAAAGCCACACAATCCAATGATAAATGCCGGAGCAATATTGATAATATCATTATTGAAGACTTTGGTGAAACCGGAAATGACGCTCGCCGAAAAATTCGATTTTACGATGAATTATTTCAAACGTCTTGCCGGAGGCGAAAACATGGGCTTCAACAACGCAGTTTTCCTTTCGGAACGCGAGGCAGCCGACCGTAATTATGCTCTCGGCTTTTACATGCGAGAACACAAGTGTTATCCCGAAAAAACGAATTTACGTGAAGTCATGGATTTGTATTTTCAGGTAATATAAAAAATAAATATAATTATCGATTTTTTAGGTGCGAAATTTTTTTTTTAACATTTTTTAAATTTATAAATTTTTTTTTCCTACTTATTAATTATTTATTTATTTATTACCAGTGCTGCTCGATGGAGGCTCACTGTGACACGATGTCAGTGATGGCTGCAACATTGGCAAACGGCGGAATTTGTCCAATAACTGAAGAAAAGGTATTGAAGCCTGACGGAGTTCGCGATGTTTTGAGTCTCATGCATAGTTGTGGAATGTACGACTACAGTGGTCAATTTGCGTTCAAAGTGAGTTTTAAGAAAAAAAAAAAAAAAAAACATCAATTAAAAATCCATTTTTTTTAAATTTTATTTTATTTCAATTTATTTATTCAAATTGAAATTTTATTGTATTTATTTAAATTTGAATTTAAATTTATTTAAATTCATTTAATTATTTAATTAACCTGAGGTAATTAATTATTATAATCCAGGTAGGAATTCCAGCGAAATCAGGAGTTTCCGGTTGTCTCCTCGTGGTGATTCCAAACGTCATGGGAATTTGCACATGGGCACCACCCCTCGACCCTCTTGGCAATTCCTGCAAGGGTGTACAGTTTTGCCAAGAGCTTGTTAATGAATTTAATTTCCATAGGTCAGTTTTTTAAATTAAAATTATTTAATAATCCGACGATTTAATAAAAATGTGAAATTTTGTTTTGTTATTAAAGTTATGTGATTTGTTAATAGAAATTAATTGCAGATACGATAATTTGAAACATGCCACTCACAAAAAAGATCCCAGAAGGCACAAGTACGAGACGAAGGGACTCTCGATCGTGAATCTTTTATTCAGTGCTGCGAGTGGTGACGTAACCGCGATGCGAAGGTAAATAAATTAAAACGGTAATAAAATTTTCATCATCAATAGAATTATCGTTGTTGTTAGAATTTTTATTTGATTTTTCATTCATATTTTATTAGGAAATAAAATAATATTAGCTGGATATTTGATGCAGGCATCGATTGAGCGGAATGGACATGACGTTATCGGATTACGATGGACGTACGGCTTTACACTTGGCAGCGAGCGAAGGCCATCTGGACTGCGTCGAATTTCTCATCGAGCATTGTGGTGTGCCTGCCAATCCGAAGGACAGGTAAAGTTCCCATGAAACTCTCCCCGAACCACTAACAACTATGGAAAACATTATTGACGATTTTTTTCGATCCGAAATCGGAAAAAATATCGAAATTTTTTAATTGCCATAGTTTTGGTTTGGTTCGAGGGATTGAGGTCGATGTGTAGTGTTTTCGAACGTACTTGAGCAAACTTAAAGAATGCCACTGATTGTAATTCGATGTCTCGATTACCGTGGAGCTGAGAGCGTCTCGAACACGCCGAAATTCATCCGAATTTAAAATATTTCGGATCGGCTCAATTTTCTTCTTTTTCCATTCTGAGATGGGGCAATCGACCTATCGACGAGGCCAAAACCTTCGGACATACCCAGGTCATTGAGTACCTCAACAATTTGGCCGAAGCCCAAAAGACTGAACAAGTTAATAAAGATGATCATCAAGTAGTTAACACTGACAATAATCAAGACAATAAAAATGTTACGAGCGAGAAGGAGGCCGAAGAAATCTCGAAGAAAAATCCGCCATTGTCGTAATTTTATTTTTCCGATTAAACTCGGAAAATTAGTCAAAAAAAATCATACAAAAAAACCGAATTCTGCGAGTTTATGTTCGATTCTTCGTTGCTGGAAAACGAAGCGATAAATCATGTCAATTGCATACAAATATACGACTTTGAGAGATCGCAACGAAAAAATTGCGATTCAAAAATAAAAGACAATAAAAAATATACATGAACAATGTGATATGAAAAAGTAATAAAAAAAAATACTCAAAATTGCGATCCATTATTGTAAAATACCTGTATAGTCAATGAACTGTTCTCTAGAAAAATAAAATCATGAAAAATCGATTAATCTGTCAAAAAAACAAAAATTTCGCCAAAATTTGGATATTCACATTTTTCCTTTCCAAAAAATTCCCCACCGCACAATTTTTTCACAAACATTCCAGCAGGTCGTGAAGAAAAATGCCCCGGTATTAAAACACGAACAAAAAAAATTGCACACGACTATAAAAATCATTGAGAAAGGGTGAAAAATAAAATTGACGTTTCTATTGAATATTTATTCAGTCGGGAATATCCGATCGATGATAAAAATACATAATATGCAAAAGGCCAAAAGTTATCGCTTGAAAATAGATCTCAGTGTGCAATGACCTTGAGATTTACTGACACGTGCTCATTGTACAATTTGTTCATGCCATTTCTCGAAGAAAATGCAGAATAAATGAATAACGTAATTACTTGTGTAAAAAATACGTAAAAAATATTGTTGATTTTTTTCTTTTTACTTTTCAATTTCTTCTCCGAGTCCCGCGAGGTCAATAATTGGAATAACATTTTTTTTTAGTGATTCTACCGTTAACGAAAAAAATTCTCATCATTATTCATTTTTTTCGATATAAAAAACGAAGAAATAAAATTTTCTGGTCTTTCCTCGGTATAATGTCATCGCGATAAATATTTACAATCTTGACTCGACTATACCGTACCAACGATTATAATAGACGATGATTATACTATTTTAACACAAAGAAGTGCCGATCTATCGTCGTCTTCAATAACAAGAATATTAAATACTAAACTTGCGGTGGGTCTATTATCCATCTCCAATCGAGAACGTATTCTTTAACTCGAGACCGCGACGATTCAGCATTTTTTCTGCTTATTAAATTGAAAAATAGAAAAAAAAAATGTTTAACTTGAAATTCAATTTTGTCTCGAATAAAAAATTTACCTCTCAGTTTCAAAATGGAAAGAGATGCAAATAAAAACATCGAAACATCGAGAAAGTTAAAAAAAAAAAAATTTCTAATTTCATTTAAATTTCATTGATTTAATAATTTATTAATTAAATTTAATTTTATTCAAATATGGAATTCACTCGATTCAAGTGACTCTGATTGCAGATTTGTTTAAAAATTGTTATGAATATTTGAAAAATTAAAAAATGGAGTTTTCATCGATTTTTTTGGACTTTGAAAATGTCGTAATTGTTATTACGAAGATCGTTGCACATCCGATGTTTTCTTTCGATCGATAAGTGTGTTTGGAGCACGAGTAGTAATGCGTAATGATTTTAAAAGTGAATGAGTGTGTCTACGGCTTTCACGGTCATTTTATTCACACACATTCTCGCGTGCATGTATACACGATGTATATTGGTGAAATCCTCGTGTCACGTTACAAGTGTGGCATTATCCATGACGTCATTCTATCACTGTAGTGTCCTCGTGAAAACGGAATCTCCGGAATCGAACATGCTGGCTCGATTACGAAATGAGAGGTTGGGGAAATTCGAAACGGACGTTAAACCAGTCATATCCGTAATAAAATGTCTTCTACACAATTTTTACATTAATTCCAACGATGAGCCAATCGACAAACGATTTAACGTTTATAAAAAACCGGAAAAATTATTTTAATTGAAATTTAATTACAAAAACTGATTGAATCTTTAATTATTGACCAAAAATTTCATTTGCATCCTGGAAAAATTGAGATCAAATTATTTTGGCCAAAAAAATACGAAAATATTTTAAATCGATTACTTCAGTTTTTTTTTTTTCACCATAAAAATCGATTTGGATTTTTTTTTCACCGGAGTGAATAAAAATTCGATGGAAAATAATTTTTTTTCATTTACAGCATCGTTTCATGATGATTTTTTTTCTAAAATACAATATCTTTTGGTACGATCTGCTCGATGATCTCGGAGTCAATGAACCTGACCTCCAGGAAGAGTAATAGGACGTTAAATAAAATACATTAATAATAGACAAATATATGCATGTATATTGATATTATGTAACGAAGGCATGAGACGTGAAACATTGAACTTTCCAAGTTATTTACAATTCGCGCAGTTTTATTCGTTGCGCAAGACGACAAATTCCCCGAGGGGATTTCGCGTTTCCGAAGCAAAAGATTTTCTTCGAACCGCAGCAAACATCTCATATTTACGAGTTTCGCACTCCTAACGTTTCTTCCCAAAATGAAAAAATGACCTTAAGGAATTTCCAGGAAAGATTTGACTCGTTCCTCCACAATTTATTCCATTTTTAATTATTTTTTTTTTAACACAAAAAATAAATCGATTGATTCCACGAATTCAACGAGAAAGTATCGATTTTTCTAATTATCGGGCGATAATTTAATAAATTAGTAAATAATAAAAGCCTCGGAATGATTTAGCAACGAGGTTACGAAACGTGAAACCCAAAAAAAAAAACGCCACAATGAAAAATTAATTTTCGAGGCCACATTCCATTGTATATTATTTTTTTTAACAATTTGTTATTTCGATTTAAAAATCATTTGCACAGGATGTTGGTATTTGAATACATCGAGGCTCGCCCACGGCAGCAAATCCTTTTTAATACTCACATCCCGGTCAAACCAGTTTGGCAAAACATTGCAAACAGGTTTCACACGTATTTTCATTCGATTTGAAGAAAGAGGAAGAGAGAGAGAGAGATTTCAACAAAAGTCGACTCGAAATTATTCATCGCCGAAGACGAGACTCGGACGATGTCTATCAAGAGCCTTTTTACAGCCTTGACCTAACGAATATGAAAAAAAAAATGAATCATCGCCAAAACCAAAACAAAAAACAAATAAATATTTCAATTTTTTCGAGCTCTCGATTTTTTTTCAATTAATTTTAAGAAATTTTTCGAAACCGTCTACCATTTTTCAATGTCCATCGTTTAATAATCTTTGCTCCTCGATCTTCACGTTATTTCAAACGACTTTACAATTCTCATACATCTTCTCCTTCCTCAGTTATTCATCTTTACGCGTTGGGCGAGAATAAATTTTTACGAATGTAAATCAAAGCGTCATTACAGCGAAAAAGAAAAAATTAACGCACCATTCCATGGGTATTTTCCCGCGTTTATCTCCAACAGAAATCGCCATGTATCCTTCTTCAAGCAACAGGATGATGACTACTTATTGTTAAGAGTTTATCACTAATGACGAACTTGACAGCACATTGTTTATGATGTTTCAAGTCCATTGATGAAATCTTGTTTCGTTATTTTTAGCTCTATCGCGATTTACGTATTTTCCATATTAATAGTAAACAGTTTATGTCTTTAATGATCTTTTTAAAATCTAAGCCATTTTTGAGCCTCTTTTCGGGACTGGAGGATTTTTAGAAATTTTTTTTAACGATTTTTGATCCATTAATATTTTCTCGAAAATGGATCGAAATTTTTTTTCAATTTTTGGGCTCCATTAATTTTTTTTTTACTTCTAAATGAAAAAGAAATTAATTTGTGTTTATGTTTATTCATGTTTATGTTTTCGATGATTTTTCAAAAATTTTAATTCATTTTTGAGTCTTTAATGTTATTTTCGGAATGGAACGAAATTCCTTCTCGAATTTTGGACCCGATAGATTTTTTTTGTGTCAAATTGAGATTCATAAAAATTGGCCAACCCTTTGGTGTCGATGAAAATGAAAGAGATCGATGTTCATTCGTTGGCTGGCCGATCTCGATCTAAGTTGGGAATCGCGATGAGTGTTGTTAATGACCCGCCAATCATCGAGCAGGGATAACCCAAGATGAAAAAATGCAAAGTGCTTCGTCGAAGTGAGCGTACCGTGACCGTGGACTTCGTTGTGCATGTTTCTCTCGGACAGCAGAGAAATAATTGACGCGATGTTTCCCAAGGAGCAAAAAAGCAAAGAGTTATTTAACGTTGAATAGAATTTGAAAAAATAAATCATTTTTCATGGAGCCTAAAACGAATTTTTGAAAGTGCACACAGTACTTTGTGTCATGGTTGAAAAAAAAATGTATTTTACCATTTTTTGCCATGGCAAAATGTTCTCCGGTCGATACCGATCGGACAATATTTGTTCGCCTAGCGAATTGTGAATCTAGCCTGTGTGTTGAGTATATAAGATGTTGTCTGCTCGAAGAGCTTCAGTCTCACTTGAATCTTCGACACCAAGTGTCAACATACAAATATTATTTTAGTTTTTGTTCGAATAATAAAAAAGCAAATAAGGGAGTGTTGAAAAACGTGTTTGCAATGAGGGGGTTCAAGTGTTTGGTGCCATTATTGGTACTTTTACTGATAAACAAATCGCTCGCTAAACCAGGTGAGCAATTGATTGTCACTAAATCGTAATGTGCCGTTAGTTCGTCCTCCTTTTTTTTTTTTTTTTTTTTTATTTCGTTAATAATTTCCACAGGGGGAGAGACATTTTTTTTGGTGGATGTCGAAATAAAATTCATTTGTCCGAAATTTGTCATTGTGTGTCATGGAAAACAAAAACAAAAAAAATGGGTAAAAACCATAGGGCAGCTGGTCCTCCCATTGGTCGATCGTTGTAATCGCTGGATTCATTCGTTGAAAATTAATTGTCCATAATAGACCACTCATGAAGTTGGAAAATCATCCTGACGAAGAGTGTATTTGCTTAACGATTTTTTTTGTGTCAATTGTTGTGAAAACACGAGGACAACTGATTGCGGAAATAAATAGTTGATGATGTTAATTGTGGATAATAATGAATTGTTGAGTGGAAGAGAAAATCATGGCTAATTCGTAATCATTTTGTGTGTTGCTAACAAAAGGTCTCCTGGGAAATCTGTTGCATGGTAAAGGAGCAGGAGGTGGTTCATTTTTGGACCCATTGGGTTTGTTTCATCCAAAAGAAGAAGGAAGTCATGCGGAGAGCAATAGTCAAAGTTTAGGTTCGAATTTTAACCTTGGCCCGATAGGATTTTCCGGTTCGGTAGCCTCGTCGTCAGCATCGGCTACGGCTAATGGCGGAGGAAGTGCGTCGGCATTGGCGAACGCTAATGCAAAGGCCGTGGGTGGTGGGTCATCTTCGGCGACTGCAAATGCCAATGCGCAAGCCGGAGGTTACGGGGGCGGTGGATATGGGGGTGGAAATGGTGGATCTTTAGGTGGAGGTCAAGGAGGATCTTATGGTGGAGGTCAAGGAGGATATTACGGCGGAGGTCAAGGAGGATCTTACGGCGGAGGTCAAGGAGGATCTCCCGGTCAAGGTCATGGAGGTAGTGGATCATATGGTCAAGGTCAGGGGTCAGGATCATATGGTTCTGGTAATGAAGGATCTTACGACCATGGCAACGGTGGATCTTATGGACAAGGCAATTCCGGAAATTACGGCCAAGGTCAAGGAGGATCCAGTGGCAAAGGATTCGGTCAAAGCCAATCATCGTCTCTGGCTCAGGCAGGAGCGCAGTCGCCAGGACAAGGATACACCGGAAGTCAAGGTAAAAAATGTTCATTTTTTTATCCATAATTTTGCCAATATTCCATCCGTAGCATCTATCAAGGTCACGCAGTCATTTATAAACTTAAATTGCTAGTATAACGTCAAGAGGTTCTTTAACACACGCAGGAAACGACGCTAATCGACAAGGTCCTCCACCAATTTCTCTAACCCATGAAAACACCGGGACATCTAACATTAACGACGTCAATCTTGCTAACATGAATTTTAACACGGAGGGCGGCTTGGCAGCGCCTAATTATTCTCCAGCGCCCTACCAGGCTGCGGCTCAAGCAAGTGCCCTAGCACATGCAGAATCTAACGCAAACTCTCAAAATTCTAACCAAGGACAGTATGAACAATACAATCCCAACGATCATGGTGAAGTCGCTGACGGGTCGTACGAAAACTACGATGTACCTCCACCTCCGGAGTACGATGGAAGTTTCGGGGCTTCTGACGCGAATACTAACTCTAACACGGCTGATCGGACTCACTATGAAAATTCTGAACAGCTCGGGCCTCCCATGAGGCCCCAAGAACCTAATTATTCTCCACCACCACCACCACCACCCAAGAACATTGATTCCGGTCTGGTACCCCCTTATGGTGACAATTATGGTAAATCTCAATCAAGCGCCGTTGCTACTGCGAGCGCCAATTCCAACGTGGCTTATTCGGGACTTCCGTTGCAGCCAGAGATGGTGAGACCACCGCCGGAACAGACGCCACCGACTATTTCCAAGTATCCCAGTATGAACGAAAATAATCAACCGACCATCAATGCAGCTAACACAGGATCATACGACTCTCATTACGACCAACCCCATCAAACACCATCTCATCCGAATGTTCAACGTCCACAACCCCCTCCGCAATATGGTGCTGACATATCATATGGTGGAGGTTACTCTAATTCACAATCGAGTGCCCAGGCCGCCAGCCAATCAGGAACTATCTCTAACTCCCGCCCTCCTACCCAAAAGAGTTCCCAAACATTCAGGGTTCCGTACCAAGGTCCCAACCGTCGTCCTCCAACTTCAGGCTACGGCCAAGGCCCCAGAATAACCATAACGTTTGGTCAACCCAAGGAGAGACCAGTGGCTCATCAGCAAAGACCCTCTCCAGGTTACGGAACATCGCAATCAGCGGCGAACGCACAGTCTGCAGCTTCTGCACAAGCTCTGGGCAATCAGGGTTCCCAGACTGGATCTTCCAGCCTGTCACAGTCGTCAGCAAGTGCTACCAGTCTCGCTGACCTCCTTGGAGGTGATATCATTGCCGTTATACCTGTCGATGGACCCACCTACGGCCCGGGCTCCAATATGGGATCTTATGGTCAAGGTCAAACTGGAGTATCATCCGGTCAAAGCAGTTCTTACGGTAGTTCCTATAATCAGGCTCACCAGAGTCAACCGGATGGGATGGTAGTTCCCATATACGTAGTGGAAGACACAGCCCCCCAGGGCCCTCGAATGAGAAAGCCACATTACCATCATAATCACCATCACAATCGTCGTCCCTTCCCGCAAAACCGACCGAACTATCAACAACCTAACAACGGACAACCTATCGAGATCATCGTCATCGAGGAGACGGCTCCTTCCAAGCCCCAAGGTGAGCCGTACGGTTGGGGCTTATAGGGCGGACACTTTCTTTCCCGACCTTTTTGATCTCTGTCTTCGAGGTCTTGATGCTTGATGCAACGGAGAACAAAAAGCTTCTGAACGCTTCTCCAAAGCCCTGATGCGATTCCGGGTCCCGTGCACTGCGTCATACAATTGCAACCTCATTCGTTATCTTCTAGTTCCAATGTAGTTCCTTTCATTTCGTTGGTCCTCAGGTTCTGGATGCTGATGATAAAACCTATTTTTTTTTTTTCAATTTTAGGTGGCAATTATGGTGGAGGTGCTGGTCATGGATACAACACTGGATCTTCAGGACACTCTGGCCAAGGCTGCGCTAGCGGAGCTTGCGGTGGAGGCCCCAATTACAACACTGGATCTTCAGGACACTCTGGATCTTCGGGACACTCTGGCCAAGGCTGCGCTGGTGGATCTTGCGGAGGTGGCCCCAATTACAACACTGGATCTTCTTATGGTAATCAGGGACAAGGATACGGAAGTGGTTCAGGATCCGGATCCCAAGGCCCGAGTCATGGTTCCTACACAGGAAATCCATTCTTGAATGGCGGTGCAACGGCCAGTGCTGCTGCAAGTGCCCAGGCTGCAGCATCGGCTGGAAGTAATTCCCATGGAAGTGGAAGCGGAAGTGGTAATCCTTTCCTCAGCGGTGGATCTCCCGGAAGTAGTGGTGGGTACAATGCTGGAAGTGGTCATGGATCATCCGCTGGATCGCAGGGTGGAAGTAACTCTGGGGGATATGGAAATTCTTACGGAGGAAGTAACACTGGAGGCTACAAACCAACTGGACCAATTGGCGGTTCAGCAGGTGGACATGGAGGAAGTGGAACTTTCACGGTTATCGGAAATGATGCTCCTAAACCACTGCAGCCAATCGCAGTTCAACAACAGACCAGTCCGGTTGGTGGAGGGTACGGTGGTTCTCAGGGATCCAGTTACGGTGGTTCTCAGGGCTCCGGTTACAGCGGTTCTCAGGGATCCAGTCACAGTGGGTCTCAGGGATCCAGTTACGGTGGTTCAGCAGGTGGACATGGAGGCCCCGGAACTTATACGGTGATTGGAAACGATGCTCCTCAATCGCTGAAGCCAATTGCAGTTACCCAGCCAACCAGTCCGGTTACAGGAGGATACGGTGGTTCTCAAGGATCCAGTTACGGTGGTTCTCAGGGATCGTCTTATGGTGGATCTCAGGGCTCATCTGGTTCTAATTATGGAGGCTATGGTGGTGGTTCGACCGGCTCCGGATATGGTAGCGATAAGGGTTCAAGCCACGGTGGCTCTCAACCAGGATCCCAGGGTGGTGGTTACGGAGGCAACCAAGGATCAGGTTATGGTGGTGCTCAGCCGGGAAGTAGCGCGGCTGCCAACGCAGCGGCCAGTGCTGGAGCATCGGCTCAAGGCGGTGGATACAAGGGACCTTCCGGCGGACCATCGGGTGGATCTTACGGTTCGAAACCGATTTCAATTCCTCAGCCAAGTGGACCGGTAGGAGGTGGTCATGGAAGTGGATTCGGTGGATCTCAGGGATCAAGTTACGGTGGTTCTCAAGAATCTACCTATGGTGGTTCCCAGGGTTCGAGCTATGGTGGTTCTCAAGGATCTAATTACGGCGGCTCGCAAGGATCGGGCTACGGTGGTTCGCAGGGATCGGGCTACGGAGGTTTGCAGGGATCGGGCTACGGAGGTTCTCAGGGATCTGGCTATGGAGGTGCTCAAGGATCCGGCTACGGGGGTTCGGGCAGTGGATACAACAAGCCCAGCAAAATTCCAACTTCACCACCCGGCGGAGGATCTGGTTTCGGAGGTTCCAGCGGTTTCCAGAATGGCGGAAACGGCGCTTATAACAATGTGAAACCGACATCGACAATTCCAAGTGGAGGACATGGTGGTGCTTCAGCTGGTAGTTCAGCGAGCGCTGTGGCGAGTGCTAATGCTGGTGCCAACGCTGGATCCGGAACACCTGGTCAGGGTGGAGATCCAGAAGGACCAGGAACTTCTTACCAACCACATGGAAGTGGTGGCCTTAATGGTGGCTATGGGGGATCTTACGGTGGAGCTGGTGCCAAAGCTGACGCCTCAGCATCAGCCAACTCCATTGCAAATGGTGGACTTTCCAACGCCATAGCGGACGCCAAATCGACCGCAACGGCAGGAGGATACGGAGGTTCATCCGCATCAGCGATCAGTAACGCTTCCGCTGTTGCTGGAGGACACGGAGGCGCGAATGCCGTTGCCAAGGCCAGCAGCAGCGCATCAGCAGGTGGCTCAGGATACGACGGAGATTTCCCATCCCGAGCAGCCGCCTCCAGCCAAGCTGGAGCTGCCGTCGATACCCGTGACATGCTCATCTTTACCGATTAACTTTCAAATCGACAATTGATCGTTATTTATTCTTCCAATTAAACATGCTAAAAAAAAACAACAATATTACAATCCCAGGCGGACTAAAGTCTTGTTCGACTCCCTTGAACAAAAAATCGACAGACAATAAAATTTATAATAATTCTTCCATCATTAAAATGACAAAAAATCATTGCTTAGTTGCAAAAAAGTGTTTTACCTTTTGCGGAGGTGGTTCGCCAATGTTTATGCATACCAAAACGTGAGCGAACTTGAGTCGACCTTGAAATACTCTTGTGTTATTGTTTAAGATGTTATTACGTCATTATTGCGCTTTGTAACTCCCATGTTAATTATGTCTCGTACATATGTATATACATATTGACGTTTGTACAGTTTTGCGATATTTGATGCTCTCTCCAGAGTTCCTGGGTACCCAAATATTCTCATTGTTTTATTATTGTACATTGTATGAAAAAAACGAAAAACCAGTTAACGCGTGAAATTATTTTCGTTTAGACGTAGCAATTTAATTGTAATTTAAGGAGCGAAATAAATGTTTCCTATGTTTTCGTTAACCGTCTTCTTCACCTTTTTTCTTTAACAATTAAAAAATTATTCATTTTATCTGCCACTTAACGCGCGATTCATTTATTTTTAATTCCCCTGATCCTGTAATTACGAACATTAAATTTTTTTCTTAGCCCATTACCTTCCTCGATTGTTTCCAAGAAGGTAACCAATCAGCTATGGTTATTAATAATAACGAGGACACAATTGTGTGATCATCCAAGACTCAGATTGATGCTCGCTCAATTATTTCTCCTTCCGCCGACACTTATAGAAAAATCTCACGGCTTTGAGAATTAAAATCGCGATGATATAATATGACGATAATTGAGTAAGAAAAAAAACAATCCACGCGAGATTGACGAACAGAAACAGCGACCGTTTTATCTTCCATTTGATATTGAGCTGTCACGAAGAAGGATGAACAACTTACTTCTTGCCCATGATTTCTTTTTTTACCTTTGCTTCCTGCTTTTACGATTCAATCGTCCCCGGGAATTCCCTCAGCGTCATCGT
This sequence comes from Campopleginae sp. 14b, assembly GCA_030522525.1. Classification (NCBI taxonomy): domain Eukaryota; kingdom Metazoa; phylum Arthropoda; class Insecta; order Hymenoptera; family Ichneumonidae; species Campopleginae sp. 14b. The sequence goes on from JAPYYS010001032.1 coordinate 37,197, forward strand.
TCCAATCGTCGCGTATTATTTTTTTACAAAAATCAATACTTCACCAAATCGAGTCATAATTTCGGAATTTTCCACATTTCATTTAAAATTGACGAAAAAAATCACTTTTAAGGGGATTTTTCGAGATTTCCGTACAATTCGACTAGAATTTTGATGTCGCAATTAAAAAATCGGCAAAAAATTATAAAAATCCAAATTTCACTAAAACTGACGAGATTTTCAATGCAGAAGCCTAAATTTCATTTGACAAGGATGTTGCGTACAGAAAGGAATAAGGAAAAAAAATACAGACGCATTTACGAGGAATAATAAATTTTTTTTTTCGCGGCCGTTCACCTTCGGATCGTATCCCTTAAGATATGAAAGGCATACGTAGGAAAAAACTCAACGCACATGGACGTACCGATGCTCGAAATAATTCGAGAGTGTACGTGAATATTCATAGCAAACACGGAGGCTGGAGAGACTGCACAAGAAATTGTGGGAACACGGAGTTTCCGTTCGTCCCTGGACCGGAAGGTCGACCACTCGGTCCATCGGGGCAATCCCAATCTCACTAATTTCGAAAATAAGACTTTTGGTTGTGTAAAAAAAAGAAAATAAAATATTTCAGCCTTCCTTATAAAAGAGCTCGAGCCAAGAAATATGTTGTCAGTTAACGAACAGTTTAGAGCAAATCTCGAACCATTTAGTAACATCAATCATCGCGGAACAATTAAATAATTAATTTATAATTAAATAATAAATTACTAGTGAATAACAAAATGGCGTGGTCGAGTGTAATTTTTTTAGCACTAATTGGCACAATGTTTTTCTTAACAAAATCGATGGCCCAGGAAATCGATTCTGTTTCGGTTCGTGACCAGTTGTTTAATACAAAAAAAATATTGGTCGCTGCAGAAAAAATCGACGAGACCGATGGTGAGTCCGATCGAAAGTTTTCCGATCATCGTTTTTGCGTACTAATTTTTTTTCTCGTCCATAAAATAATGAAAAAAATAATTAGGAGGTGTGAGAGAAAAACGTGCTCCACAATTCGTCGACGAATACGACGGTTATTCGGACGTCGCGGAATCTCGTCATCTGAGGTTGGGTCATAGACACAGAACTCATAGACGACCCCATTATCACGGAGGTCATGGGGGCTGCAGAGGTCATGGTTGTTACCAAGGTCAAGGGTAAGTCGAATCATTTTCCTCTGAACTTCCATCTCGACTTTTAAATCATTTTGATTTTTTAAAAATCCAAGATGGCAGCCGCAACAGGGTGGCTATTACAATCAAGGAGGATCTTTCGCGAGCGCATCGGCTGGAAGCAACGGATTCCATAATGGCGGAGGACACAGTCAGGCTAATGCCCAAAGCGCCACTTTCAGCCTCGGGCCACTATCAGCCACTTTCAGCCAAGCCGAAGCAGCCTCCGGCGTACGTGGATCCCCATCGTAAGTAAAAACCATCATTTACTCGTTGCTTCGCAATTAATTCACCAAAAAATCGTCAGTTGATGAAAAATTGACAAATTTGACGAAATATTGACAAATGTGCCAAAAAAATGGATGAGATTGCGAAAAAATGGATGAAACCGTTTCGTAAGAGATAAATATATTTTGCATTGCGTTAGGTCATCGTATATTTCGATTGTTTGCCAGAGAGGCACACGCAAACAAGTTTTCATTTGGGGTGAATGTTTGGTGGCGTTGGGGACAGTGTCTAGACAGTATTTGGTCATTGCTCGTTTTAAAACCTGTGCCGAGAGAGCCTTTCATTGAAAAATATTCAAAGAAGATGAGAAGAAAAAAGAAGAAAAAAAAATAAATAAAAATGTAAAAGGGCATGAATTTTTTGTTGATGTTTATGTGTACGTAGGAGAAGGGTGGAGACAACCCTTGTGGTAAAAATGCCTCGGAGATTGGGCCCTCGTAATGCTCCTGCGTGCCCATTCTCCATGCATTATTATTTTTTTTATTTTCGTCCTTTTTTTTTCCTCCTGACGAAAAACGTGTGAAACGTAAAGGGGACAATAAGCAAAATGAATCTTTATCTGAGCCTTTCTCAGGCTGGTTCCCTCACTCGTCCACACACCCAACCAAAACACGTTTTACAGGGATTAACACACATGCATTCGTCGAGAAATTTATGTAAGAGAAAAAGAGCCCGAAACAAGTTTGAGACTTAAAAAGATCGATGCCTCTCGAGAGAGCAGACGGAAAGGGAAATAAAAATACTACAAAATAATAATCCAACAAAATACATTTTTTTTCCTCAACTTTGACATTTAAATGGAACATTTTTTGGTCCAGTAAACAAATGAAAATGAGTAAACAAAATCGTGAAGAAAAATGACGAATTTTTTTTTTTTTTTCATTGGACGATTTTTATCTTTGAAATACTTTTGTCTCGTCGACAGGGAATTAAATGGTGACGATTCTTTTTTTGTAGGTTCTTCGACTACTGAAATGGGCTGCGTTGGAAAATATTGTGGCAAGCGTGAAAAGCTGACGAAACAGAGAAACTCGTGACGTCTGATCGTGAAATTGGTTGAAAACAAAAATGTCGTAATTTATATTTTGTATGTCGAAATAATTGGTAATAAAATATTTATTAATTGAAAAACGGTTCGAGTTCGTTGATCGTGACGAGAGTAATGAAATATTTGGCCCAAAATTCGTCTCGTCCGGCGAGGAATAAATTTTTTTTTTTTTTTTTTTTCAAAATAGCTTAAAAAATGGCCCAAAGTTTTTTTTTTCAAGTCATCCGAGGATTTGTTACGGTCCCAGGTCGATGACCTTAACAGCGGGTATCACCTGCGAGCCCACAACCACAATACAGCAGACTACAATGAAGGCAAAAGCCTTGGAAGTGTGTGTGTGTCGACATTATTGGCCAAAAACCACCCCCCGATGTTTGTTGCGTGCATCGAGATTTTTGCTCTTTCTCTCTCGGCTGGAGGGAAAGAGCGAGAAGATTGCACCGGTCCTTTGTCCCAGGAATCGCAGCCTCACTCGCCAGATGTTCTCGAAAATAAAACTGGCTAAAGTTGGCGAGACGTAGGATTAAGATGAATTGAGAAAGGGAGAGGGAAAAGGGTGAAAAGGAGGAAAAATCAGGATGGAAAAAAAAATGCGAAATAAATGAAAAAAATTAATTTCAACGAATAAATAAATAATCGATGAATAAAATAAAATTCTGCACAGAAAAAAAATGCAAATTTTGTTGAAATGAGAATAAAATTGAAAATAAATAGAAAGAAAAATAATTTTTATCAATTTTTGCGAAATATTCATCGTGAAAAATACGAAAAACCATAATGGCCGAATGCAGGAGACTGCGAGGGAGTCTTTCATCCAAAGGATAAGATTAGCTTGACACAAAGGACGAGGACGAAGAATTCTCGACCACAAAACGTCCGAGGGTTCGAAAGAGGATCAAAGAAAAAAAAAGAAAATAATAATAATCGTGATATATCGAGATCCAAAATGGAGTGCGTGCAATGACCGGCCAATCTGGCCGAGCCGATCCTCCTGCATCTCAGTGCAGTACCGGTATCCTGGAGATCGTGTAATTTCATCCTTTTTCCAATTTTTTTTCATTTTTCCCAGAAACTCAAATTCAAATTCGTCAGAAAAAATCGCCAGAGCATGAAAGCGCTGTAAAAATGAATTTCCAACCAAAGGACATGGAGGTCCAAGTGAAAAACTCAAAATTCTCGAAGTCCTCGATGTCCTCGACGAAAAAAAAAAAAATTAAAATTCCTAGAAAAATCAATTTTATCATTTTTTTCCCTGAAAATGCAGAAAAAAATTGACAACGTCCTCGCTGGCATGGTCGAAGGTCCTTAATCGATATTACGGCCCTGCTCGAGCAGAACCAGTCCTTCGCTGAGTACCAGAAGGAAGAAAGCCGATGCAGTGAGGTTTAAGGTGGAGGTTGAAAAAAAAAGGACTCGAATAAAAAGTAAAATAAATAAAAGGAGGTAACGAGTATAAGGCAAAAAGAAAAAAAAATCATGTAGAAAGTGGTCCGTCCGGTGCAACAACCTACAGTTCGACGACGACGTTTTAAAACCCTCATCCTTCCCCCACCACTTAAATCCTACCCTTCCTGTGGCCTCTTCGTGCTCCAGAACAAAAAATGACCAAAAAAAAAACTTCAAACTCATACAGAAAGAAATTTTAGTACACGTATTAGAACCTCTTCGGAGTTGGAGTGTGTTGGCCTGAAATGAGCCTTGCCACTCCCGAAGGCTCCTTCCAGATCCTGGTCGCATTTCACGTGCGGTTGTCGACTCGGAAAGTATCCTCGGGGTATTGTCGGTAAGTGATCAACGAATTTACTCTCTGATACGTACGTACGAGGCTCCGAGTGAGCCAAAAAAAATTTTCCCCAGTCCTAAAATCTCCGATCTCTCAAAATTCATTAAATTTTTATTTTTTTTCCAAACATTTTTTTATTTTGTCTTCGATTTGAGTTGGAGGAAGTTCTAAGGATATTTCGGGACCTCCTGTATGAAATTTTAGGAGTGAAAATAATTTTTTCGGTCTCGGTCGCGATTTTCAAAATGAATTTGAAAAAAAAATTTTACTCTGGAATCATTTTTGATTTTTTACACCGTGCGTTTCAGGTCTGACGATTTTTTTTAACGTAGACGATTTGGAATATTTTTTTCAAGATCCAAATTTCGATTAATTTTGAATTTTTTTTTTTTAATTCGAAAAAAATTAAAATATTGATTGAATCGCGAGTGAAATTTGTGGGACTCTCAGAAGACCGTGTACTTTCTAGTGTCGCGTAGGAACGCTTAGAAAAATGGTTGTGTGCGGCCTCGGGGCACTGTTTCTTCTTCTTCTTCTTTTTCTTTTCTCTATTTATTCTCGTTCTCGTGTTTCATGGCTCGCGTTCACTTTCATGTCCTGTTGCCAGTGCGACTACGATTTCGCTACGCCCAACACGAGCCTTTGATAATCGAGAAAACATTTTTTCTTTCCTTATAGGAAAAAAAAATAAGCAACAAAAAAAAACAACAACAAAAACGAAACAAACTTTTTTGGTATCGACGACCTTATCCCGCGATGGCGAAACTTTTGGCACTTTTGGTCCTGGGGCTTGTCTGTACTATCGTCAATGTACGAGGTCAAACCATCAGCAAAGAACGTGAGTCCCTCCTGAATTTTTCTCAAAAAAAGAAAAAAAAAAAAAAAAAAAAAAAAAAAATTATCTTCGGTAATAATGAAATTTTGGCTTTTGCAATCGATTGATTGAATTTTCGATCTGCAGCCGTAAATGGTCAAGCATTCGACGAAGTCGTGGTCTCATCCGATCTCAATGTAAGACGTAAATCAATAGAAAATCGTCAGGGGAAAAGCCTGCTGACGAACGTACCGTCCGGAACGACTGGTCCACCAAGCAAACCAACGGTAAACACATCAAGGTTGATTTCCAGCGACGGAAGCAGCATATCATTGGGAACCAGAAAACGTCGAGAAAATTCAAAAAACAGGTAAATCATTTAATAAATGTCTAATTTTTCAAAATTTTGATAATTTTTTGAATTTAATTAATTAATTATTTATTTCATTGGACTGAAAGTAAATTCAATAATAAATTTTTCATTTAATTTACTATTTATTAATTTTTTTCGAATCACAAATAATTATTTATTTATTACTTAATTAATTAATTTTAAAAATAATTAATTAGCACCGAGTTGCCAATAGAATCGTCAAAAATGTTAAAATTTCTCGTGTTATTTATATTTTTCCGAAGATTGCTGGACCTCGGCATCGCTGGATATCTGCTGAACTCCCGAAAGCGTTAAAAATCTTAAAATCGAAAGAAGAACGTAAGGGAAGCACAAAAAAAAGAAAACACTGAAAAAATAAAAAGAAAAAAAAAATGAAACTACACGTCTCGCGATGACAACCGCACGGCACCTCACCCCTCATCTGTGATCAAACCTTTCGGCCAATTTCGGACTTCGACTTGTAATAAAAGGAACAATAAATTATTTCTGTCTCACAAAAGAAAAGAAACAAAAAAAGAAAAAAAAAATCGAAAATTCGTTAATTTATTTCTCCTTCCTCGTGATAATCGATAGTTTTGCATGAAACCGAATGTCGATCGCCGAATATTATTGAAACAACGAGTTTCGTCAACAAAAAAGCAAAAAAACAAAATTTGACACGATTTCAAAATATCGTAACTTATTTCGCAACGTTCAGGGAATCGAGATTTACGAATCACGGAATTTCATTGCACAACGATGACCGTCGTCGGCAATTGCAAAAGCCAAAAATTATGATTATTTTTTTTTTTTTTTAATTCAATCATTGCCGAATAGAGTTACGTCAAAAAAAAAAAAATCATACGTTGACGAGAAATCGGAAAGATTAATTTTTTCTCTCATTTATTTTTCTCGTCATTATTCAGGGATTTTTTTTTTTTCAACCGAATTGAAATAGACGGAAAACCCCTGTATGATTTTTTTTTTTAACACAGACGCCCGAGCCTACGTGCAATATTACGCGCGTGAATTTTTGCTTATTTGCCGTTTACCTTTCGGTCTTTATGCCAGACACGTGATTATACAGAGTCTCCTACGTGCGTGCACACCTGCCAGACTTGCTGACGCGTGTAAAGGCCGCCATCTTCGGAATACTAAAAGGAGGAAGAAAACATTTTTGTTGGATAAGATCGAACAGATTTTCAATGGATTTTCAATGAATCTTTAATGAATTCGTCATTTTTTTCCTTTTTTTTTTTTATCACACCGAAACACGAGAGTGAATCAATCATTTGCTTGATTAATTAATTCGAAGAGATTCGTAATTATTCGAATTTTCCATCACGAGCCAAGCTCAACATTGTTATTTTAATTTTTTTCTACGATTTTTTCCACTCGTTAGATCACCTTAATAAATTGAATGAATAATCATAAGTCTTCTTGGATTCATTGAAATTTTTCGATAGAAAAATGTTGCTAATTTTTTAATTAATTAATAAAAGAAAATGGAACGAAAAAATAAAATAAAAAGTTTAGGAATGATTTTCGTTGACCGGAAAAAGCTATGGAATTTTTTTTGGAAGAAAAATTCTTGTCAATTGAGATAATCATGGGGTTTTTTTGAAAGAGTATTTACCGGTCATTGGCTGATCAGTAGTCAAGATATGTCAATCGAGAATCGAGGTTCCGTAGATTTAGACAAAGAATTATTCACACGCGTAAGAGAAATAGAGGGGCGGGCTGAGGGGGGCGAGGTGAACAAAAGGGTGAGACATAAAATAGGCAACGCGGTATCGAATACAACGTAAACGGATCTAGCAAATTGTACGACTGCTGAATCGATAACGATGTCTCAAAAAACTGATCAACGAATCGACTCAGAAATTTTTTTCAGCTCGAAATCCGGCGAGACATTCTTTTGAATGAATTCCAAAGTCACTAGAGATGCAATTGAAATTAATAACGTGTCGAGATTCAACGATTTTTATAAATTGCTGTAGTACCCTGACTCGTCGCTAGGTGGCCACCTCAACGAGCTATTCTCACGCACAAAACTATGAACCCAACCGTATATATGCAGAACATGTGCAAAAATTGAAATTTGGGTCTTTGGCTTGCTGCTCCACCCACAAATGATTGGCTAATTTGTTTTTAAGGTATCGCTCATTTTAAGGGGGTGCATAGCAAGGAAACTCGAAATTTCATGCGCGTAAGAGGGGCTTTTAAATTCCTCGAGAGTTCGTCGAACGGCCACGTTGCTGGTGAGCAATGCGAGGAGGTATTTGCGCGAAATATGGAAACCATCGTGCACGTGTAAACGTGAACCAAACAAAGGGATTCCAAACGGGGAATAAAAAGGGGAATGGATGGAAAAAAATGTGAAATAAGAAAAAAATATGGAGAGAAGGGGTTATGGGCTGGACGCTGACAGACAGACGTGTATACGGAATGAAAAGGAACGAGCATAGAATTTTCATTATTATGCGAATTGCATCATCAGCTTCCATTCCGTCTTGACTAAATCGTCTCGTATTAACCGGGGAACTTAATCTCGGGGTCTCTGTACGATCTCCACCGATTCCTCGAGGCCTCTACTTCCGATCTGTGGAGAAAAAAAATTCGAAAATCTTTCAAATTGTTTCTCACGGTCGTTTAAGGGCATCAACCACGTCTGATCGCAATCGGCTGCCTGAAACTTCTCCACCGACCGCAAAAACTTCAATACGCAATGAAAATAATTTTTCTCCGCCACGAGTCTGTAAAAAAAATCGGTAAAACCGATAACTCGATGAAGTTGAAAATCCGCACACGTAAAATTCGCTCAGTCATCGTTCGGAGGGGGCTAACGACCCTTGCTTCAACGTAACAACACGATCATGGAAATTTCTCGAGCTATCAAAATTGCTCGTTCAAATGGCGATACGACGAAATGATGCGCTTCTCGTATATTAAGGTGGTCAAAGAGGCCACGATAATTCTTCTCCGGACGATCAAAAGTCAGCGGGAGTTTTACAACCGCGGTTTCTGTCCTCTCATCCCACGGAGTGTGTCTCGAATTAACAATTGCTTTTCGGTCAGCGAACAGCAGCTTTTTTTTTAAAACGCCCAAAATTTCGAGTAAATTCCTTAAAATCCTTACTTGCAGAATTTTCTTCGTATCCGAAAATATTCGGATGAGCAATTAATGGAGTAAAAAATTAGTAGGCTGGCGATTTAAATTTTTCAGGACACTCCCTAAGGATTCCAACTCCCTCCGTCGATTAAATAACAAACATTCATTAGCAACGACGATTATTCTTAACATTCATAAACAATCGATGAAAATTGATATTTTCTCGATCCTGGCATGGGAATTTAGTGCGATTAAATTCGCCATTAAATTCGTTAAATTCCAAACCCGAGAAAATTGTGAAAAACGCTCACGTATGGCAGTGACCGATCCTCGAGCGAACGTTACAAGTATCTCGAGAGTTTTATACGGCCTGGGTGAGGGTTACTCTATGATACGTGTGTGACGAATGAAAGAAGAGAAAAACAATGTGAATAAAAAAACTACATACAACTGTCCATCCTGGATTGCTTCTTGTTAATGAAGACAAAAGGGTGGGAGAGGGGAAGAGTTAGTGTGTAGAATAGGAGAAGGGGAATAAGTCCGTAAGAGAGCAGATATTGGAACACACAAGAAGAGGAACTACACCCGTCCAGCCTTTTTTTTCATTTTTTTCTCTCTCTCTCTCTCCTTTTTGTTCTTCTTCAACCGATTCCTGACGGTATAAAAGCGATTGCGACATTGCCGAACGTCATCTAGCCTTGTGAGCTTCGCTAGGGACTCAACCAAGTAGACTTCTCCGGAGTAGTGCTTGGATCCTTGTTCAGACAGTTTCATAACCGACGTTCAATTTTCTTTCATACGATATTCATCGGATATTAATTTTTTTTTCTTATAAAAAAGTGTTCGGGATCGTTTCGGATCGTTTTTTTGTGATTGAGTTCATTAAACGCGGTTAAAAAAATATTTTGCCAGTATGTATTCGTTGTGGGGTTTCCTAGTCCTGGCTACGGCCGCCATTGTTCTCGCGGAAGGTCGGGCCGTGAATCAAAATCCTGGTAAAGTGTTAAACTTTTTTGTCTCAAAGTCTGTTTTCATTCAGCATCCGAAAATTTTGCAATTTATTTATTTTCCACACAGTCCCCGTTACCGTCGACTCTTACGGCAACCCGGTCGTCTATTTGCGCGACAAGAGAGCTCCTGCTGGTTATCCACAACGTACTATGATGTTTACCGGTTACTATCGTCCCGTGCGCCGATCCAATGACGGCCAAGCAACCGGAGTCTTCGCCCAGGGAAATGCCGTAAGCGGAGGTTCTTACGTCGCTGACAAACCCGATTATCTTGAACGTGGACCAGAACCCATCGACGATTCTGGAGTCTCGAGCTCCGAGGCTGAGGCTGCTCCGAATCCTGTTGAATACGATGCCCAAGATGAGCAACAAGTTAAATACACGCCTGGTCAAGGGCAGCACGAGGAGGATGTCCCGAATCAGGTAAATGTCAGTTTCATCTGAATTCGTTCGACGGATTTATTTTCGGTTTTATTTTCATCGCAACAAAGTGGAATTTTGAATTAAATGGTATTTCAAAAAATGCCGAAAAAAATGGGGGACTGTATCCGAAACTTGAGCATATATCCGAAATTGCAAAATTTTATCGGCTTTTTCCAATTTTCCAGGAGCCGGATCAACATTCCGCAGATCCAGCAGACGCTCCAGTAGCGGAGGATGCGGCCCCGGAACCAACGAGAGCCCCGAAACGTCCGACGAAAACTGTCCGACCCCAAAAAACAAAGAAACACCCAGTGATCACGGATTCCGATGAATCGGATCAAGATGATGAAGATGAAGACGATGACGAGTTTGACGATGATGAACCAGTTGTGCCTTTTGTGCCTTTCAAGAGCAACAGACGCCGTAACAACATGCCAAATTTGAACAATTTCTTTCCCATGGTGTTCAGTTTCCCTCGTGGAGTTTCACGCGGCTCCACGGATTACGATTCAACTCCGGGAATGATCACCGCCATTGCAAACAGTTATTCAACCGGCAAAAAAGGAGGAGTAGCGAGTTCAATGGCTACGGCATACGGAGGAGCTCCTCCCCAAGGGTGAGCAGAAGCGTTTTTCTTAAACCAAATATTCCCGGACGAAGAATCATTCAATATGTGTACGTGAATTTATTACGGATTCCAGAAAGAAGCATAGGAGAGCCCAACCCGTCCAGGAGTAACCGCAATAATTTTCTGAAGAAATTTAAATTGTCACTTTCTGTACCTAAAGAAAAAAGGTTATAATATTAATACTAATAATAACAATAACAATAAGCACAATTTGTAGTTACAAACCAGTGGAATAAAAAGTCAATTAATGAATTAATTCAGAGCCTTAATTTTTTTACTGCGACTCCAAAAAAAAAAAAAAAAACCCCGAAACGACACGAAACGAGCCAATTCGGACAGATTTTCCAATTTCCATGACCTGATCGCGACCCAGGGACGAAACTATTCTCCTTTGAATAGGAAGACCCGGCAGGGGTCATTTGCAGGACGAAGTAAGACGCGGTGGTTCTTGACTTGTTTATAAATACGAGACCGTATCTCGACGCGATTATTATGCCCTGGGGACACGTATAGAATTCTGAAAAAAACGTCAATATTATTTCCAAGAAATAAAAACGTGAATCCTTTTTATACGCCGACGAATGGATGCTGATTTTTGTTTGCTTCGCTTCCTAAGAAAATATTCCATTTCCGGAATAATTCAATGAATGTAGCTCGTGAGGATGCAGCATCTTACGATGGAAGTGATTCCATGAAAAAATAAAATAAAAATCATTGAGGAAAACAACGACAGTGCTGTGAGATTCGGCTTATCAATAAAAATTCAGGAATTCCGCGATGCCTCGTGACGGATTTTCAACGAGTTATGCATTTTTCTCTTCCTGTATGGGTTTCTGGGGAATTTAGTTTTTGAAAATGTTGGGGAAGAAAGGGGACGACTGTGGGTATAAATATTCTGGCTTGTTGGACATTAGTATCACTCGACACTCTAGTTATCCATCTCTCATAAACCAAAGTATCATCCCAAAATGGTCAAAGCTTTGGTGGTCTTCATGGCCATTGTGGCCGTAGTAGCCGCAGACGCTAGCGTCGAAAACACCACCGAAAAGATCGAAGGTAAGTTGAAATTGATTCACTTTGAGCTCATTCACAAATAGTGCCGAATTCGGATGCATTTCATGAAAAAATCTAAAAAATTATCAAGTCCCACCAATATAACGAATAATTCAATCTCATTACTTGGAGAGACAGTGGCAGAGTAAAAGTCGGGGATAGTAAACATTTCTGGGAAAAATCGAAAAATGTAAAAACCTGAGAAGGGTGTGCATGGAAAACTCCATTACTAATCTCATTGCTCTTGTTCTACCTTGTAGGTGAAGTAGTCAGGAATTCGAGAGGAATTGCATCCGGTCTGTCCAGCCTCCTTGGGCTTGGTGGTGGCAGCAGCAACGGATGCAGCAGCAGCGGCAGCAGCAGCAGCAGCATCAGCTCCGACTGTGGATCCGAAACCGAATACGAGATCATCCAACTGCAGGGACAGGCTGGCGGAAGCATCGATCGTCGCAACTACGGAAATTCTGGACACGGTGGATCTTACGGTGGATCTTACGGTGGATCTTACGGCGGAAGTTCCGGAGGAAGCTACAGCGGAAGCCACACTCCTTCCGTCTCAACCCGCGTAGTTGGACAAAACATCAGACAAACTGGATCCGGCCCGGTCACTTCTATCCATCAAGGTCCATCCCACCAATTCTCCGGAGGAGCCTATCCCGGCGTTTCTGGTTCCGTCATCCGTAATTCCGGCTCTTCTGCTTCTTCTTCATCTTATGCTTGCCAATCAGCTCCGGCCCCGCAATCATCATGTTGTGGTTGCGGATGCTGCTGTGGAGGCCAAGGAGGTTGCTCATCAAGCTCCAGCAGCGCATCCAGCAGCGTATCCAGCAGCGCATGTGCTTGTGGCGGTGGTTCAAACGGCGGATCGAACTGCAATGGCGGTTCCCATTGCGGTTGCGGCGGCGGAGGTTCCTCATCGTCCAACAATCCATGCCAGACCCAGATCGAATACGTTCACATCGAACACCCACCCCAGATCATCGAACAGGTCGTGGAGCACCACATTGAGCACCCACCCCAGATAATCGAGACCGTTGTTGAACACGTCGTTGAACATCCACCCCAAATCATCGAGCACACCAACCACGTGATCGAGCAGGTGCCGCATGTCATGATCGCCAGAGGTGGATCTGGATCCCGCCACGAATCTCACCCATCCACTCAACAGATCGCGCATGATGTTGGAAACGTCATCAACCGTGCTGTTTCTGGAAAGTTCGGCAAATTCTGAAAACCTCCTGCTACAAAATGGAACCTCCAACGGCTTCGGAAAGATCCGAACTAAATCATCCGAAATATCGATTCGCTTCAGGTCCTTTTGACGTTTCCTTAACACGAATTGACATTCGGTAGTTTCTTCTTTCCGTTTTCAACATTAAATGAGAAAAAAAATCAACAATAATAATCTTGATGGTTTATTTACTATTTTACCTGCCTCTATCGAGTCCCTCCCCACAAATATGGCGTTAGATCACGCACCGTACTTCATGGGGTCTGAAGTAGGTTAAGCAGATGGTCTTCTTGGTGTCGTGCGTGTAAACAAAACGCCTGCGGCTGTAAGTCGATATTCCTCGAGGAATTTAGTAAAAAAGTCATCTTGAGTCTGCAAAACAATTCATCAATTGGTTCAATGTAGAAAAAAAAAATGTTGAAGAACCTGAATAGGCAACGAGGGCAAATCGATGTATTCGATTTCTTGATGAATGGTTGATTCCTGGAAAGTTCACAGGGTCAGATTTTGGCTGAGGTGAGTGTGGTAGAAAAATGGAAACATGAATGGGCGTTGCGTGTGTTACCTGGACCAGGGTGACCTAGATCGGTTGTCGACCCGGCCGTTCGGACCAGTTTTCGAAACATTAAGATGAGGAAAAAAACCTTCGATAAATGTCACAAGAAATTCTCCAATAAAAGAAGTTTTTAGAGGAAATCCTGAAAACATCATTAGGCAACGATCAAACGGAGAATTTCTGGCCAAGTCAACGTAGTTCCTCACTTCAGTATTTATTAGTATAGTTTGCAAATATCAGATATTATCGTGTCCACTACGAATCACGTCTACAGGCAGAAATTTTAAGGCCCGATCGGTTCTGGGCCCGGGTCACAGTTAATATTCCAATCGGCCAAACTTTTGACTCGGTATTTCCAACCGCGTAGTCTATTCGCACGTCATTGATGTGACGTGTGGTCCATGGGATCGCTAATGCAAATTTTGTACCCGGAAATGTTGGCTCTTCTTCTTATATATAAAAAGGCTCTGAACATCCGAACCTCAAGTCAAAGTTTACGCAGATCAGGAAGAGTCAAGTCAACTCAAGTCTCAATAGACCATTTCGTTTATTATTGTTTGTGGCTAATTACTACGAATCAACAATGAAAGGATTCGCAATCTTTCTCATTTCTGCTCTGGTGTCCGCTGCAGTTGCACTTCCGACTCCCTACGACAAAGGTAACATTTTTCATCCTTAAGGGCGTCTTACGACTCGAAAGTCACTCGCAGAGGCTGAAATCCTCGACATCCAGTTTTAAGAGTTGAATCTCTAAAAAAGGAACTTAAGCTTGAATTTGCAATAGCAATCGGCATAAATATTTTCTTTTAATTGAATTTATAAATAAGACACATGAGGCAAACCTACAAAGAGGATCAATTCGTAATTGACATTCGTTTTTTTTTTTTCAGAAGCTGAAGCCGATCTGGTGAGAAAACCTCGTAACATCGGTTTCGACTTTGGCATCGGGTTCGATGACTATTACAGCAGTTATTACGATTATCCGAGGGGTTACTATCCAGAATATTATAACCCTTGGGGACCCTATCCTAGACCATCGTATTACAGATACCCGGATCGACAGGGTGGAGTTTTTGGAGGAATCGGAGGATCGATCGGTATTGGTATAGGCGCTAGTGCCGGCGTTGGTTTTGGACGATATGGAGGAGATTTTTGGAGCCGCAAGTATTATCGTCCCTTTACAAATCATTATGGCAATTAGGTCCAAGTCGACAATCGTACAAAACACCAAAGTAATTAACTTGAATATTGTTAATTAAATTATTAACATCGAATTTAATAAATTATTTGATTAAAAAAAAATCCTTATGGTTTTTCATTTCTTATCGATAAACTAGGTTTTTTCTTTTTTATTCGTCACGTTAAATCGAGGGCACAATTCGTCGTGTTACCGTCAAGGTTTGCTCGGCCGGATTTCGCCTCGTTTGCATTTTTTCACGAAATTTTCAACGACTCCAAAAGGCGAAAAATCGTTGCGGATGTTCTCATTGATATTGGACAGTCCGTGTTGGAAAAAAAATCAAACAATTAAAATTGGACTAAGAAATCTCTTCGCTGGTACGTGTGAGCCACGGCGTAACAAACGAAAGCAGACTCAGCGAAATTCGACTGCAAGTCACGCGCTCTGAATAACAAAAATGTTTTCTTTCGTTTAACTGTTTTATTTTTTATTTTCGTAACTCTTTTACACGCCGATTGCCATATGATTAAAAATTGCGTCAGTGAGCTCTCCCGATTACCACGTCCAGCGGAGTCGATAAAAAAAAACCACTGAGACTTTTATTTTTAAAGGAAAAAGAACTGCAAATTTCGTGCTATTTTCGGGATGAAAAAAAAAAAAAAAATGCAATTTTTTTGCGTGAAAAAAATCCTTGATTTACGATGAAAGAAAAAAATACAATTTTTGCCTCATTTAGGATAATTTTCTGGAAGCAATCATTACGAAATCTCTACAACTTCCAGCCCCAGGATTAAGCAATTCGAATACATCTAAAAATTCAACAGGAATTGTTTTCATAATTCCGAACGATTCATAATTTTGCAATTATTCGTTGGATCACAAAGAACGAGCGAAATAAAAGTTGGAATTTGATAACCACGTGAATTGGAAAAATCAGGGCAAGAAATCACGTAAATGGATAAACTGTATCATGTTGATCGGCGTTCAGGCACGAATCAATTTGATAGTCGATATTGTTTTGGATAAACCTGTAAATGGTTGATAGACCGATTGTATATAAACCTGGAATCTCTTATTTAAAGCTGCACTAAGTATCGTCATCGTATCCTCATAGGATCGCTCTGACTACGACGCAGAAAGAATAGAAGTTGCAAGTGAGAAGACTATTTGAAATGTCGTTGAAGATATGTCTTTTGGTTGCACTCGTCGGCTTCACTGCCGCTGCTACAATAGAGGGCAAACAGGCTGTCGATCACAAAGTTGACGGTGAGTAGGAATAAAAATTATGCAATGAATTTTTAAAAAAATTTTCAACCAAGTGATCCAAATTTTGAGTGGAAGCTGGAAAACTCATGGATATATTTGATTTGTTTATCGTTAGAAAATGAGAATCAGGCAAGAGTAGCGAGACAACTATCAGTGGGCTTTGGTGCCGACTACCTGGGCAACGAAGGTTCATTGTATGGAAATAGTGACGTTGAGGTTGGTTATGCTCCGCAGTATGCCAACAGTCAGCAATTTTCTTGTGGGTGTGGAGTGCCGCAGGGTTCGAGTAATTCCGGGATCACGCGGCTGCTAAGAAGAGCCAACAGTTTTAGTAGTGGCAGCGGATTCGTCTCTAATTCAGGTGGGTTTGGCCTGGATTCGAGTGGCTACAATTTGCAACAAAGCGGTGGACTGATTGGAACGGATAGTGGATTCGCTCAGTCTGATGCTTCACAAAATGTTAGGGTACCCTACCAATCTGGTATACCCAATATGATTCCTATCCAAGAATCTGCACCTGCTGCCAGTGCCTATTACAGCCAACCAGCTGGTCCAGCTGTACCCAACGTGATTCTTATTCAACAAGCTGCACCTGCTGCCAGTGCCTATTACAGCCAACCAGCTGGTCCAGCTGTACCCAACGTGATTCCTATTCAACAAGCTGCACCTGCTGCCTGCTGCCAGTGGCTACTACAGCCAATCAGCTGGTCAAGCTGCACCAGTTCAGCGGAGCTACATTAGTCAATCAGCTGGTCGAGCTGTACCCAACAAGATTCTTATCCAACAAGCTGTACCAGTCAAAAGGAGCTACATTTGCGAACCAGCTGGTCAACCGGGAGCAAACTACATGCCCAACCAAGCCGCTGCGCCAGCTTCAATTACTTATATTCCCAGCCAACGATTCGGACCAGCCATAGCTAGTGGTGGGCCCATCCAATCAGCTGGACCTGCCCAAGACAGATCCATCTCCATTCAGCCAGCTGGACCAGTTGAAGCTATCCCCTTGTTCGCGCAACAAGGTGAACAAGCTGCACGTAGATACGTTATTGTCCAAATTGGATCAGTGATTCCCACTCAATCCGTCGGACAAATCAACAATGCTCCTAGCCAACAAAGTGGATCAGCGATGCCCAGCCAGTCTGTTAGACCGATTTA
>JAPYYS010001033.1:0-29381 GCA_030522525.1 Campopleginae sp. 14b
GACTGAAAACTCAAGAGGAAGGATGAAGAGAGAGAGAGAGAGAGAGAGAGAGAGAGAGAGAGAGAGAGAGATAAATGGTACAACATCGAGTTTTATTTTCAAATTATTTTTCCAATCTTGTTGTTTATCTTTCCCTCAACAATCGATTAATGTTTCGTGTAATCATTAATTATGGCGTTGTTCTATGTAGAGATGCCGGTGGATATACCGAACACGTTTAGCAAACACGGTGTGGTGGATGAGATATTTACATTCTGTCCGAGCTACACCACAACGAACGAACATTCATTGTTATGATTTCCACAAAGCAGCTGATATTGATGGACCCTCGAGCCTCTTTTACATCCCGATGGATCCGTCGCCGCTGCGAAATCTCTTTTAAAAACTGCATTTCCATCTTCGCCCGGAATTGAGTCGAATTTCTTTGCAAGAAATGTACATCAGTCAATTATTTTTCGATCTTTCGCCGCTCGCAGAAAATTCAATGTTAGAATCATCGAAAAGGAAAAAAGTTGAGAGACTCGTATGAGAATTTATGATGATACGTATGATGTCGGAGTTTTAATTGCCCTCGCGGTTCATTCGAACCGTTCCAACGCCGCTGCAAATTGGCATTGCATAATGAAAATAAAAAGTTATTGAATAAACGGCAGTGAAGGCGCAGTAATCACAAGGCACATATTTATCGCGTCAAACGACTCCACTGACAAAATGTAACAGTTGGCATTTCCTCGTATGCGAGCAAAAGATCGTAATAACGTCGGAACACCCGTTAATATTATTACACGCACCGTTAGATCGTCAGCTGGTATATACACGCAATAATAAACCCGAGGGCGGAAGGATTCGTCCTTGAAAAGTGCATTGGAAAATGCATTTCGCGATCGCTCATAAATTTTCGTCAAATCCACAAAATTTTCCCGTTTCCCTAGTATTCTTGGATTATAATAATCATTTCTTCCTGCCATTGTTTCAAGAATGATAAATGTTTAAAAAAATATTGGAAAAATGTAATAAACAAAAATAACATTCACTCTGTTAAAGAAAATATAAATATACATCGAAGGAATGACTATTTTGAGTAAAAACTTGTCGAATAAACTTGCCGTAACGTGACGTGATGTCTTTACGCATTCAGGATAATGGACAGGTGGAATGAGAAGAAAAAATAAAGGAAACATAAACTTACTACCTTCGAGACCGACTGTTTTTGCTTCCTTCTCGCAAATGCAGTATCTTTCGATTTTCGTATATCTTTTCTCTCCGCATTTCCATAAAAATTTATTTCTTCCTTATGATCGATACATAAACTTCTGTGCATGTACGCATTGCCATAAAGTCGTGTGATAAACGATGGTGTGCCCGGGGAGCAAGGCGTGTGTGGTAATGAAATAATGTGGCGATTTAATTTGAACGGGAAAGTTGCGTGAAAATATGAAAATATTTCAGTTCGATCATTTTCGATTCTCAATCGACAAAAACTTTGCTGGATTCTTCAAAAAATTGCATCGATATTTAAAAATAAAATTGTAACCATTTCGATTCTCATATGTTCTCTTATTTTCCAGCAGAGTTCTTGTTGTCATTCAGAAACGAGATCCGATGGTCAGCGGAGGACAAAAAA
Source organism: Campopleginae sp. 14b (assembly GCA_030522525.1). Classification (NCBI taxonomy): domain Eukaryota; kingdom Metazoa; phylum Arthropoda; class Insecta; order Hymenoptera; family Ichneumonidae; species Campopleginae sp. 14b. The sequence goes on from JAPYYS010001033.1 coordinate 1,625, forward strand.
TCTCTCGAAACTCAGAAATGAAATCGTATCGGTATTTCAGTTTTTTTCAATATTTTTGTACAAAACTGGCGCGTCATCCAAACGGATTCGAAACTTGGAACTTTTTTTAGATCTACCGATGGATTGTTGTGGATAAAACACTCTGAATACCCGTATTAACGTTCACCAAGCATACACGTTCGACAAATTGATCATTGAACCGAATAATTCTGCTTGTCGTTCTCCGCCTTGAATTACGCAACTCTAATCACACTCGCGGGCTCGCTGAACCGATAAGTCTAAGCACGCCAGTCTTTACTATGCGTTGTCGCGCTGTAATAATATATTGATTTTTTATGTACTATATTTCTTTCCATACGATCGCGAGCGATTTATGATACCGCCATATACATCTTTCTCTAATTCTACAAGATCGTCGAGCTTCGTCATTTTTCAAAAACATGCACATAAACGAGCCGCAAAAGAGAAATCATTGGTGTTTACGTCAAAATTCTGAAAAACATACTTGACCCGATCATTCCGAGTCTACAATCGCGAATAATTGTTACAGGCTCTGTCTGTTCAACGTTATTTACGTTTAAAGGGAACAAGGAGATCGTAATGGCATCCAACGAGCAGGATGGACGTGAAAAACAATTCAACGATACATAATTAAAATTCGAAATGCACCAACATCCAATGAGCACCGATAATCCCAAGTTCGAACGTTGCTATTTCCGAAAAGAACGCGAAATTCGAGTCGACTGAAAAAAAAAAAAAAAAAAAAAAAAAAAAAACAACAATTTTCGAATAAAAAAACATTCCCTTGGCTCACCGAAACGATCGTTGGCTCTTTGTTTCCGCTCAATTTGATGAGGCTTTCTGCATGAAAACCGTAACAAAAACCATTGGGATCTTGAGCATCAAAATTTACAGCATCTCCAACTTTGAGGGATAAAAAATACGGAAGTATTTAAAAAACATGTTTGCAACAAAGAGTGAAACATTTATTATATCGAGAGAAATGAAGCGTATTACGGAGCTGTTTATAATGCCGAAGAAACTGAGAAGTCTGGAGTCAGGTGTTGAGTGAGCATCGAGCCAAGTATTGCTTATACATTTAACAAGACTCGTGCATGTGATGTTATGTCCCCTGCATCGCGCTATGTAATAATGTTTGTATCTACGCTCAAGTATGCGTTTATCAATATATGCTCGTGTTATGTATGTTCATACATATGTATGAGTAGACTATACATTTACGTATGCATTATTATTCTTATTATCGTGTTTATTTCGTTAACTTTGTTCAGCCGGCGTGTTGATGATGAGCTTACAGTTTACATATAAAGAAAGAATACATACGAATTGTATTTTTCCCTTCCCACAGTATGACCATTTTCAAAGCTGTAATGAAAAATGGCCATTAAAAAGACACACTAATCACGTCTCTTCATACACGTAAACACCCATAACTATACCCAATGCATGTGGCTATAGATATTTCTCGTCGTTCGGTTCTTCCCGGTGCTCAAATTACACTAACATATCCGGAACACATCACCGGTTTGTGGCCTTGAACCTTTTGCGAAAAGATATTCCATAATACGACCTGATCGGAATTATTTTTTCCGAATTTTCATCTCGATTTCTGTTCCAGGTTTCATTTCATCGACAAGTAACAACGTCTCTAAAAGTGAAAGAATGTATTTTGACAGAATCGAGTTCGCATCACTGGTTTCGACGTATAATAATGATTAATTGTTTTTAAAAATAGCAGCGGAGCCGATCGCCAGTGCGATCCGTCAGCTAATCGCTGGTCAACCACAAAATTCTCACTAAAAGCCATTCAATTGATCAAACAGATCGTATCATCAAAAACCAATCATTTTTAATGGAGTCGCACGAGCAAATTCATATTTTCGAATGGAAAAATTCATCAAAAAAAATTAAATCTTAGCTAGAGTGAGTTTTTCCAAATAGACGGAACGCGAACATCGCTGATGCCGAAAATTCTCTTGTTTTCTGCGATACCCAGTGACTTTTCTATAATCGGCGCAATCACTTCAGTTTTTTTGTTATCCCTCGCGATAAAGAATGTATCTGTCTCATGTATATCGTGGGTTTTACGATTTCTGCCTGCGTGAAAGATTAATTGATATTCGTTGTGTAGTTTTTTTTAAGCTCGTAAGGGTCAAACATACCGACAAACCAACAGACCACATTTTTTACCTCTTACGGATTGATACATATATGTGTATAGCAATAGAAACATAAGTATAGTACGTATGACTCTTAATATAATGTATATATTGACAACCGGATTGGTGTTGTATAGTGAGAACTGAAACCAGGCGTATTGCATGAGAGTTTTGCCGCTTTGCCAATCCCGCCGGGAGATAATATTCTCTTAAGGCTGATTATACGAAATATCAAGGCCTCGTGGAGGCGCCTTTCTACCACCGTTTCTGTACTCCTATATTCGCGCGATCTCACCGCGACTTTATAAACGCACTTTGTGCCTGTGAACGCAATGATTGAGCTGCTTTCATTGCTTCGAATTTAACAAAAACCCCTCGAGTCCCTTCCATAAATGTGCGATCTTTCCAGTCGCGCATTATTCATGGAATCGAGGAGCTTCAACAAAATTGAAAAGATCCCTAATGAGTCGGATGTCTCAAGAATATCGCCAATGATTAAAAAATGTTTGAACGAGAGTCAATCAATTTTTTTCGAGCATTAAAACTCTGAAACATTATCGAATAATTGGCAATTTCATCGCGTTAGGGGTAGAAAAAACCAGACACCATTCTCCTCACAAACCTATACAGAAAAAACGTATTCAGTTTAATTATTTTCGAACGAAACTGTCAGATAATCGTATATGATTAATTTTAAGATCCATAAAGTTTTTTTCTCTTCTCCTCCTTGTTCGTTCGTATGGACAGTAAATGATTTCTTCTCGCCGACAGGCGAGAGTGCAGTAAAGTATTTTCACACCCAAGACTAAGAGAGAAGTATGAAAAAGACCTTGAGGTCCGGACCTGGAAACGATAAAAGGACCTCCTGCTTCCTCGTCGGACACTTAACAAATGGTACATGATTTTTATGCAATTTTAATTATCTCAAGATCCTATTATTTTGTTTTTTTCAACTTCAACCTAGTGGCCCCGTTTTTTCTTCCAAATTTGAGGAAAAAAAAATGTTTACTAAGTCACCCGTCTTTTCTCATGCTACTGCAAAACATTGAATTCTTTTTCGGAATTTCTACGAGACATCTTGAACCGTCTCGCAGATAAAAACACCAACTCACGATTTTTTATTGTCAATTTACACGAGTTTTTTTTTTATGTGCGCGTATAATAAAAATGCAGTTACATGTGTTTTTATTATTACAGCTTTTCTCTCTCACTCTCCGTCCTTCCCTTAACACTTTTTTTAGTTCTAGCATGAATGAGAATCTTTTTATTTGAATTTTGCATATTGACGACGTCCTCGCTGCGTCGAGTTGTATAAAAACATGAATAATGTACCGGTGATGAAAACATGATATCTCTATCGTAACGGTGATGCTAGTATACAAAGATTAATGCCACCCCAAACTCGTTTGGAGTATACGAGATTCTCCTGCATACATATCCATGCAATTGACGCATTTGGGGCTGTCGTAACGGCAAAATCGTATTGGGACTCCGAATGGAAAGCTCGACATTTAATTTTTTGCAAAAGTGTCGTTTGATACCGTCGAAACAAGCATTTCGCCTCGTTCTAGTGACGTCATATTGACGAAATATGTCGTTCTGAGAGACACGTTAAAAAAACTGATAGCATATTTATAATACTGCTTAAATTTATTTATGTATGTAACGGGTTTCGTAGTGGACAGTATGACAAAAAATTACTTATTCAAAGCAGCTGTTTGTGCTGGCTACTTCCTATTCTCGGATCGAAACGAAACGCGTACAGACGGAAGGACGACTCGTCATTATGTCATCGCACCTACATCGTTAAGAATATACAAGTGCATCCGTCGGAACGATGATCGCTTCGGAAGCAAGTATATTCAGAACTCCCCATAACCCCGTTTGGCCCACTTACCCACTGACCCGGTGGCCTATCCTGCAGTCCCACAAGCACTGCTGGTATGTCTACCGCGTATTTGTACCTACTACCATTCACTATACCAATATTTATTTTCGAGACGACGCGAAAAAAAAAGTATTTAGTTACTTTCGACTTCGCGCGAGTCGCATACCGGAACGAACGATTGATTTGCCTTTGCAACCGGGTTCTCCGCTACAGACACTCCAACACTAATTTTTTTTCTGGATCGCGTCTTCCGCACCATCATCCATCGCGATGACGCACCGTTATTCCTTCACGTTCGATAACTCAGTCGTCGGTTGTAAAATTCCGAAATGAAACTAAATTTTTCGCGACTTGACTTTTTTTTCTCTTTTTTAATAATAAGACTCGCTCTATTCTTATAAACAACTTTTACGTTGCTGAAGAATGCCTTTGCTGGATTTTATGCTACGTCGAAAGGACGTTTCACTGTGAATGAAAGGAATCCGAGTGCAAGGCAAAATATTCTTCAGCTGCGGTGTAGAAATTATGAAACAAGAGGCGTATTCTCCTGCTTCAAGCTATTATGCAGATTTTTTCAGCCAACTAGTCTACCAACGTGCAGAGGCGTCTGCGTACTTCTACATAAAAGAATTTAGGCGAAATTTCACTAGATTTATTTACGTCATGTGCATTCTATTAAGAAGTTGTGCATTTCTTTTTTTGTTTTGTTACGAGAATAGCGTTGAGAATTTTCTTTACAATTCTCGAATATATTTCAAGAATTTGAAAAAAAATATTCACAGCGTTTTTGACAGTTAAAACAACCATGATCGCATGTAAAGTTGAATATGCATTTGCATGCATTTTCTAGACGAATTTTTCAAAGTGATATTGAATTTTTAATTATTAACCGGTTTTATATTAATTTATGGACGGACTAGCATTGAAAAAATGAATAACGAAAAGAAATTGAAATACGTGAACTACAGAGAAATATTTTTCGCTACTTTAACGCAAATAAAGCGACTTGAATTTGATCCCTCACATCATCCCTTCGGGTCGCATCTACACGGTTCGCTTCCTGTGGGGCAAGCTCCCCCAGGCTCTTGGATCGATGGGTCGTTGCACTCGACTCACTAGACGCGTTGCATCAGCTGCACCGCCCGCAGTGTCACGACAGCTTAGAACATCAAGATGTTTCGAGACTTTTCAACTAACAAAATTCAACGCCCGAGATAATGGGCAAGAGTCTCTGGTTTTTGTGTAATAAACGACGATCCGCAGTTTCTTTGAGATTCGACATTCCTCGCAGTGAAAACTCGATCAACCCCGATAAAATCTCTTCAAAAACTGTTTCACGACACAGTTTTTCGAATAAAATCATTTTCTCGAATAATATTCGTCCTTAAAAGGTCACCTCTTGGAAGTGCAGCGCCTACAAATCAGTTGTGGAAAATCTTTTTGTTCATGAGGCCCTGGCCACTGAATATTTAATGTCAACATTCCTCAATTATTATATAAACAAAATGTGTTTGTTTCTTCGGTAAATTGATCGTTCTAGATTATTCGCTTCATACTCGATCTTGAGATTTTCAGAATTTCTGATGCGACTTTCGGTCGGAGAGCTTTCGCGTGTACGATGAAGCAATACATGATTCTCATCAATGTGGAAAATTTCGGTAGATTCTATGAATGTTCGTATAGAGCGATGAGGACGACTTAAGAGATCCGGAGCATTGTATAGTTTGTCAGAGGGGGTTCAAGTTTTTGATAGTCGCGTAGTGTTTGATTTAAAAGAGAAAAATAAATTGGCAATGGCGTTGATCGCAGTGTCTGGTTCTTGTTTTTTTGTTTTTCCAAACATGCGCGCAATAGACTAAAGCTTCGTCTTTGGCACCATGCACCTGGCATTTTTCTCTGCGCGTAACTTGCTAAATAATAATTGCAAGGAACATTGCTGATAAATGTCCATGGGGCTGTGGAAAAATATAAAATAGATCGGAAGAAACAGCTGGAGATGGTACATAAACGGAAATAAGGGAGGGGCAGACGTCATAGAGGGTAATCCTCTTTTGCTGGTGCTACTAACTCTCCGCGATACTTGGACCGTCGTACACGTACGACATACATTTAAATAGACTCGCCATACGCCGTGGCCGTTGTCGTCGTCGTTTGCGATCGTCGAGAGAGCGCACAAGCACATAACTCAATTACGTCCGAGGCAAATTAGAACAGTCGCGAACTCGTGACCGCAAACGGATAAAGTTCCAGAGGAATATGCTGTATGTACGTAAAGTGCTTTCGAACATTATTTACAGGCTTGTAAATACATTGATTCGTGCAAAATCCATTTTCCTCTCGGTCCGACTGTCATCCGAGATACTCATGTAGGCATAAAAATTCCAACGTCATAGATTATCGAAAAATATGGGTTCACTTACGTTTTTGCTTAAATTTATTATGTTTAAAAGTCTTCTCTGACGTCATACGAATAAAACTCTTCATCAAATAATATAAAAGCAAGCAAATCGATTTTTTAGTATGTCAGTCTCGATCGATCGCGCGAAGGACGCAATTTTCCCTAAATGCGTTGTGCTTTCGAGCATTCTCAACCCGATCGATTTCAACCGGCTCAATATTTCTATGAATTTCTTCGACTTTCGATATTATTGTCAAGAATAACACGAAAGAGTTGCTTGCAATGTTGATCCAAAACGTGACGTCAGAGCCACAGAAAAAATGGCAATCACCGAATAATGTATCAATCTGTCCCGATATGACTTATTCGTACTCGAAGCACAAACAGGAAGCACGAAAACTCCAAGTGCGAAACTCGCCTTTTCATTTTTTCCGCAACATACTTATGCTCCATTGATCAATCGTTTTGATGATGTCATTCTTGGGGCCAATGACTCGTAGAACGTTTTGTTGCGAGCAGATGCGATAAATCGTTATAAATACTATACGCGTAGGACATTACTCGCAAAATTATCAATTCCATTTAGGACGACATACATTTTTCGCAAATTTATGCACACATTCGTAAGAATAATAACAAAAAAAATGGATAAAAAACTTGATTTATTACGAAACTCAGCGAAAGCGACGATGGTAGTTCAACGACTGAGCGCATAATTCGTAAATACTTTTACACGCCTTTGGATATCCGCCTGTGAGATTACCATAATACCGATATTATACGGGGTGTCTTCAACTTTCCCCAATTTACAGCATTTCCCCCGAGGTTTACATTACAGTTTAAATATTTAAGCAGACCGAGTCGATTTGATTAAGAAAAATTAACGTTTCGTTAAAATCTCGATGCACTATTCGTATTACAATTTTTAGAGTCATTTTTGAAACAACAAACCGGACACTCTTTACAGACGGTTCAAAGAACATACCTGCATAAATATATTGATATATTTATATGTAAGCTTTGGCGTCGATTTAACTGCTGCATGTGTTGGAATAAAACTAAAGCGATTGGTAATACCGGAGTTTCTTCGACGTTTGGTAAAAGTAAGGCCATGTGTCACGCACGAGTGAACCAAACTTCCATTCAGAGTGTGCCAATAAACGATTTTTCATACAGGCCCGACGTAATCGACGAAAAAAAAATGAGAAAATTCGCGAATGCATGAATATGACCCAACGGATCAACGAGCAGGATTATGTTGCTCCCGTCCTTTTGGTAGCGAGATATCGATACAACTCGAGTTCGCATGTTGTTTGGGGTTCGGAGATGTATTCAGAGTTGTTCCGTAGCGATTTATACGTTTTTTACTAACATACTTCGGCCATCGGACGACGATTCAATTGCCGAATGAGAAAAAAAACTTTGTTCGCGTTCCTCTGGGCGTTCCTGACGTCATTCATAATCAGTCCTACGCCTAAGAATTTATTTAGCTTGAATATGTATGTGAGTATTGAGGAAAACAACGTGTCAGATGGCAAAGTAAAAGCGAATGACGTTTGCATCGAGTTGACAGTGTCTAATCTCTTTTCTTTCGAGCGGTTTCATTGCAAATGAAATAGATTTATGCCTCGTGAGATTAAACGATCTGCTACTATAATGAGATTTTCCAGTGACACACGATTTATCTTGGTAATTAATTGTTCCTCATCAACAAAAACGTTTCTCCCCTCTCTCTCTTTTTCTTTCTCTTTCTCGCCATTAAAGACGTCACCCTCTCCATTTTGTCTTGATCGATACGTGCATGATCTATGCACGCGTATAGTTTATTCGAATTTCACGGGTCAATGCTCACCTCGTATATGTCTCGTAGCAGGTACGATGTGATTTTTCATTTTCGTGTTAGGTCTCGCATACTCATTGCTTTCCCGAGCTGTGCACAAGAGTCTCATACGACGCAATAATTCTCCATTTATTCCGAGACGTTTTTATAGAATGCTACGAAAAGATTTTTTATTTTTCACTTCGTATACGTTATTCAATTATTTTCGTTAGCCCGGATGCTGGACACATCGCCGATATAAAAAGCCGCAGCTATTTTTAATTTAGTGCATATATTTTACTAGATCGTGAATACGCTGATGCGCTCAACCGACGTGTCTCTTTCGCGTATGAGATAGAGAGTGCTCTTGAACTCCAGTTATACGGACTAGGGAGCCATTATAGAAACGTACGGAATACCAAACGAGCTTTCGCCGTACAGGCAAGAATAGGCCAGAAGAGATACGAGCGCGATATTAATGATATCAAGTTAAGCCAACGATTCAACTCATTCAAACATTAACCAATTTTCGATGAAAATAAGTAAATCTCCGGCCTTCGTCGATTCGTTTGTTAATCTCGTCGAATATATATTTTAAATATATTTCAATGTCAATTTTGTTGTTTCCAATTAGAATTGAAAAATTTCGTGAGTAATAATAATTGTCAATGGAAATTTTATCTCGTTACGTATTTGTTAAAAAATTTCTTTTTTTTTTATCATTCGAAATATCGTTCAGAAATAATTAATTTTTTCTCCAAAAACTGCATACTTCCGGTTTCACTGCATCATCCCGGTGCACTTCGTGAAACGATTAAAAAAATACTATCGAAGGCTGAAAGCGAGACTGGCTCACCTTGAGACATCGGAATTTGAACATGAATCGTCGTGAGGATGAATCGAGAATCTCGAAAGATATGAATGTCCTATTACGGGACGCTAGATCAAGTCTACGTTCCGCGGACTATGGTCGAAAAAACAAAACAAAACGAGGATGAAACCTCGATTTGGTTGATTCTATTCTCGGAGATCTAAACATAGATGTAGTCTTTTCTTCCACAGATACTTTTTCGTAATGTTTTCGGTATCGTTGATGAACAAATAATGGAATAATTTTATTACTCGAATCACGTGATCTACATTTTCATCGCCACCTGGGGACATAATGCTATCATAAAATTAAATATTTTCATGACAAACTAATGGTGTACACAACGCCACAGTCCTCAGAAGTAGTAAAAATAACTGAGTAACGAATACAACTGTAACCCGCTGTGTCAATGACAACAACCTGACGGTATCGATACTTTTAATATCACAAGTTAGACGCGCATGTGTGTGTGTGTGTGTGTGCGTGTGCGTGTGTGTGGGTGTGGGTGTGTGTGTGTGTGTATTTAAAAATGTCTAAATAATAGACATGGTTCAGGAACGATGTGATATTCAACGGAGACATAAATAGAATCGACCTTTCATCAAATCGACTATCGTAAAATTCACAGAATTACAGGGTTTTTCCTTAAGGCGATTAATATTGGTTCAGAGAACAGGAAAATGAAAAATGTATAGCATATGGCACATATCGATCGCATCACTCGATAAGGGTCGACCGTACAGTGAAAATTCGTCGTGTAATGAAAAAAAGAATTTACTATTTTGTTTATTAATCGAAAATTTTTGATCTTTCGAGGGAACTTCGAAATAAAATAGATACATTTTATTGGTAGTATTGCAGCTGTTCGAATTGGTGGAGTGAATTCAACTTTTCCCAGGAATCATTCGAATTGCATTCGATTTTTCGCCCCTTGGAGAAACCTTGTATGAGAAAAACGAAGGAGAAAGCGAGAATATCTGGCGAACGGTGTAAAATGCTTTTTTCTCTCTCATACGCAGGCGGTTCCCTTGACACGCGCCAGTATCTCCTCCCAGATTTTTTCTTGTTTTCGTGCGAGAGACATTTTTCTCTCTCCCTCGTTTCTTTCCTTTACGATATTTAAACGCTAAAAGACCCGGTCAAGGCCGAAATTTTACGACTCACGATACACGCAACAAGTTTTCGTGACGCACGCGCCGAGAGACGTAGCAGCGCGAGCGCAAGAAAATAAAAGCATAAGAATAATAAATAAAATTGTAAAAATACATTTTCACGGAGAGAAAAAGAGTGTGGATACACGTTCAGAGTCCGAGCGAGATAAGCCTCGTGTACGAAAGATAATTCACTCTCTTCGCGCCTTTGGCCTTCGTATATAATTCACAATTGTTACGAAAAAAAAAAGTAAATAAAACTTCTGCTCCGAAAGTCGTTCGTATGTGCTCCAAGTACCTCACTCCGCGAGCATTCACTTTGCCCTCGTGGCAGACGCAATTTTTATGGCCAAACAACGAATTTTTTCATAAATCGAGTCTACTACTCTAACAGTCATGAATATTTAATCGGTTTAGAAGCACTTATCGCTTTTAATGATCCGTAAACGATAAGGATCGTTAGAAAGCTGCTCGTATTGCTATTGACAATGTAGGCAACTGGCTTGTGTCTCTACATATTACTCTAACAATTAAAAAAAATTAAATGGACAATAAAATATTAATGGGATCGACCTTTACTGATTGCTGATTTTTTTCGTCTAATAACTTTTCGAAACGTCGTTGACGTCATTGAATGAAAAATTAATGAAATAAATGTTATCGAAAAGTTCGAGCTCATTCGATCGAGCTAGATCGCACGTGTCTGTCCGAACAGTGAAGTGATTATTGAAAAGACACCGTGACGAACGAAAAGCTAAGATACGTGTTTTCGCGTTCTATCTCGATGTTGAGTACAAATCTTGGTCAGCTGGTTTGAATTTTGTTTCCTTTCATTTCCTGTCCTCTGCTACGAATATCTGCTACGAATACAACGCTTCGGGCTACGGCGCGTATCGCAATAATCAATATTATTCACCTCTTCTTATGCGGACCTTGGATCAGCTGGGATTTTTCAGCTTCGAATTTTATTTTCGTTCGTCTCTAATAGTCGTGCTGTTTATAAACAGACGAGGGCTCCACAACACGAAACAAGTCAACGACGAAAATGTATGACCGCAAGGTCGCGATCGGACAACAAGAAACGGACACGTACCAATAAACGCTGTAGCCTCGACCAGCATTCCGTGTTCATCGCTTCAATTCGCTTGGACTCGTTTTTATTTCTCGAAACTCAAACAACACTTTCCGGCATAAAACGATGCTCGGAATTTCGACACTACGCACTTCTTGAATTTTTTCATCACTTTGCCCGTTTTGGAATACAAGTCTCTATCAGTTGTTACTTCGGGAACATCAACCGATGGAAGTTGGTAAATGAAAATACATAAATAGCAAAAAAAAAAAAGTAAAATTCTCTCCTTTCGAATTATCACTGACAAGTTCATCGTAACTCTCGTGGGCAGGCTTTTGACTTTCACGCAATTTCCGCATCTCCAGCTTTCTCATGTACATTTGTTTTTTCTCTTCCTCCAACTCTCTCTCTCTCTCTCTCTCTCTTTCTCTCTCTCTCTCTCTCTCTCTCTCTCTCATTTCCTTTCCTCTTACCGGGCCCTCATCCTTCTCCACAAGCATTTCCTCGCTTCCGAACCTTCGGCTCGATTTTATTTTATTTTTTCGAAATTCTTCGTCTCAACCACTCGAACATTCTATTGACCTCGCTTCGTGTTTTTTGCTCCCTATCGATTACGCGATCGATAACGTGAGACCGAGAGTCCCGGAAGTTCTTTCCAAATCATTGCAGCCTCTTGATTATCAATGCGTCTCGTAACGAAGTAATTAGCGTGGGTGATGAATCAATGCGATGCGCGCAGACATATCGAGACACGCAACCCTTCGGGCTCGTGCGTCGATCGACAAGACAAAATTTTTCCGGTCTTCGATATGGATCATTTGGACTTATTTCTGTCGCTAGGAACACCGCCTCGAAAAATTCATCCCGTTCTGTCATCGTCTCGCTCGCCTCTATGTATAGGATGTGCGAAAAACGTAAAAGGTATGTGGATGACAACCTTGCGGTATATGGAGCACGGAAATCGTGCCTCAGACATGAATTGCCAACGCAACCGAGCCGCACAAAAATATCAACATTTCGTTTGCCACACAACTCTTTGGGTTTTAATGAAATAACAAGATATCGTTCAATTTTGCGAAAGTTTGTATTTCGTGATTCAACGCTTTTGGAACACGCGCGATTCAACATTTCAATCCGTTGTTGATACTTTTTTACATGAAAGGGGTCGTGTAAACAATTTGGAATTATTATGGCTACGGAGAGCATGAGAATCGGGAAATTGCGGTTATTGAAAGAAATCAACGACCTTGAATTTTTAGCAATTTTCGCTGTGCAGAAAATCGTTCAATTTTCAGTATTTCTTTGAAGTTTTATTTTATTTACATGGGAATTTATACTCCGCACATTAAAAACTATCAAAAAGTCAAGGTCCTTCTCTGAATTCTTGCCTGCGATGACAATTTTTCGATTTTCAATCGCCACGTGTGATTTTCATCTTCTCAGGTCTACACTCGAAACCGAATTTTGTCGGAGAAGGTCAATATTTAATTGAATACGTTTCATGAAACTATTTTTGTATCACAACGATAATTTTCTCCATTCGACATTAAGTCGTTCGAATATATTGGTTACTCCAATCGTTAATCACCGTTGGCAGGCTCTTCCGCAGACATGAATTTACACTCAGACTTACGAAGATTTTCGTATTATTATTCAACATTATTTAGATGATCTCATTCAACAAAATATCGACCTTTTTTCTGACAAAATTTGCTTTTCAGTCTCATATCTGATGCGAAAGACATTCTTCAATATTCTCAATAATACTCTAATACCCTCGATAATAATGGAATGTTAAAAAAAAAAAAAAAAAAAAAACATGTCATGAATGAAAAATGGCGAAGTTTGGCGGAATATGTCGGAAGTTTCCGGTATCTCAATAGAATATGAGCGGATAATTACTATGTATTTGTTGGGGACCCATCAGAGGAGCGACTTGGTACCAGGAAACTATATGATATGCTGGTGTAAGACATTTCTCGTACTCAATTATAAGAGCCCACGTCGAGTTCGGGGAATGAGCGACAATAATTTCTAAGCATGATTTATTTCGTGTTTGTGTGATATTCTCGGTCTGTGTGATTATCCGTACTATTTCTCAATCTTTTGTACAAAGTCGTTCGCAAAACTGAGCTTATGAAGAAAATGCAAGAGAAATTTTTACAACGAATTTCTAGAAATTGATTTAATCTTGTCAGCAAAATATGCGCCTATGATACCTAAAACTTTAGGTACGTGATTTCCAAAGCAAAACAGAAGCTTGCGCAAACGATCTCCTATTTTGTTGTTGTTTCAATTTCATTCCTCGCTTCATTAATTTACAAGTTTTCAGGCCAAACGCCGCAAAATGCGTTTTGCCGGACGAGACGTCGACGATAAAGATATTCCCATACCCTCGTTGGAATTGGGTTCTTTCGCACTTTCAATGTTGGGCGCCTAAAAAAAATTCAAACAAAACCTCATTTCGTTACAGACTCGTTGCGATATCGAAATGAAAAGAAACACTGCGAAGAAGTTGTCAAAAAACTGCGGTAGATTCATTGTTTTGTTTCCTGTGTGTAAGAAAATCTCACCTTCTTCGCCGCCTGGATGACTTTCTCTCATGCATTATCATGGAATGTCTCTCATGCGCTATCATGGAATTCTTCGATCCGCAAAAAATCGTCCAACAAACCGATTTTTTAGCTCTCCCATGCTCATGATTCATCGAAGTGTTTGAAATTCTAGATTCATCGTTCGTGTTACACGACTCATCCTCGGAATCTATCACAGATTCCTGCACGTCCTGATAATGTGACCGAAAAATAATCACATTCGTATATGAAGAATTTTGTAGAAACGAAGATGAAGGTGGCAAACACGAATCAGTCGAACTATCGAAAGATTTATATTCAAACGAATATTTCCGATATATTTTCAAAACCTTGACCTTACAAATTGACAGGATTTTATTTATTTTATGTGTAATTGTGGATATCATACAGGAAGAGCACATTATCGTGATGGTTGTAGTTGCTACAGTATTTGTACGTTTTCCAGGGTCCGAGCGACCCTTGTGGCGTCTCAAGAAAAGCTCGAACGGCCGCGGTCTCGAGCCACAGAGGCACCGGTCCGAGCCGTATGCGGCCAGCCAGCTCCTAGATCAGCCGTTACTAAGCAGATTACTGTGCCAGTGACGCCAGCGTGGACTTGATCAGCGCACGCGCCGATTATCATTGTCTCGTGTAAATTATTAGACTGGAGAAGATTCCAACAATGTTTTTTCCTCTAATTTTTCAAAGAACATTCCACGACATGGAATTTTTTTCGCAGAACAATCTTTCGAGGCGCAAATTCTCTTCCTCGCGTAAGAAAAAACGCAGAATTCCGTTCAGCGTTCCTAAAACTCTTTATTTTCGTCAGTTTTCACGGTCGTTCAAGGCAACTCTAGTTTCTGGAGTAGGCAACAGATAGTTGACGGTGAATATCATTTTGTCCTATTTCTTCGGACCATAAATCTTGGCAAAAGGTTGTTTTCGTACTTTTACGTTTTCCTACCATTGATTTTTAATTTTTAATTGTCAGAAGTGCTATACGGATACCGCGCACCGGGACTGGCTACAAACGGAAAAACAAAAAAATTCCACGCTTCATCTCGCGCTGCGTATTCATAATGAATAATTAATTTCGTTGAGCGGGAAACAGAAACACATGGAGCACACGATCGATTTTCATACTCTAATAAGTTGTTGTTGACAGTCAACGGGGTAAACTTGAAGTTAAGAAAACATGAGAAATCTCTAGGCAATGAGAAAAGCGGAGGTAACAGTCCTTCAGGGGTTTCGTTCCGGGTATATTTTTTTTCGCGTTAGCAAAGCCTCGTGAAAGTCGTCGCATGTTTTCGGTAAGCTCTCGAACACAATGCCAGCAAGTTGGTTAGCGCACGCGCTATATCTTTCCTGTTCACACGTTCACCACAACTTTTAGATACAACAGAGCCCAACACACGTAAGAATAAATGTACCGATTCTACCATATTCCACAGTTTTTTTCTTTTCTTTTTCCTGTACGCAGGTATAGATATGCAAAGGAGTGTTATCTACGTTAAGTGAGTCTGGCTTGTATATTCTCACTCTCCAACATACTTTCTCTTTTCGTATCTCATATGCAAACCTTCAAAAATTACTGCGAAACAAAATAATTATATTTGTACGATTTTCTATGAACTTCCGGAAATAATTTAATTTACACATTTCATTTAAACGCAACTATAACAGCACGGAGTAATTATCGAACATTGTTAAGGTTTTTTTTCCAATGATCGAAAACTCTCTCGAGTTGGCTCTTGGATCAAAGTTTACTCCGACCTAGTGCTTAATTGTTTTGTTCGAAGTTGTGCACGTCTAGTCATAGGAAATGGAATGTATCGGAATAATTAGAGAACCAAAATCAAAGAATTACAAATTTGAAAAATTACGAGACGATAGTTTCTCAATTTTAATTCTTCTCTCGTGTGATTTCAGATTTCTTGCTGGCATAAGGGCGCAAATCTCGTGAATCACCGTGCCAACGTGATGCTGGCTACATTTTGTTGTTTTGCATGTTAAAAGAATGAGCACTGCGTTTATAACGATGTGCGGCGCTAGAATAAATTTTGTAACACGTAGGTATAGCTCATATAGGGAAAAGAGTGTGACGAGTCATCGAGCGACGTTGGCAAAGGTGTTACATAAGCGGAGAATAATCGTTGAAACGAGAAATGGCATAAAAGCTTGATCAACCTTACCTGCATCAATTTGATCGTTCCGCCATGATCTTTTGATGGTTGCCTTCCAGTCTCAGATTCGCAATCTCCCAGCTCAGACGTCACAGAATTTTCATTGATGGTTTTATCGATCGTAGCGATGTTTTCCACTTGAGTGGTTATCTCTTGATCATCGTTTTCCTTATTTGCTTCGGTATTCGTTGTCATTGTCGTTTGCTCAGTCTTTGCTTCCTCCTGTAGCCCGGCACGTTCTTCTCGCTGCACGTATTCGCTGATGCTTTCACCAATCGCTTGGCAATTGCTCGTCGGCAGAGAATTATCCATCTTTTTGAACGGCGATCTTTGATTCGTATCTTCTCTACTCGTGTTTCTCCGAATCTTAGAACGAAACAATAAATTTCTTCGTTGTATCGGACCGATTCCGAGGATTTTCCGATTAGAATCGACTGTCGGAAATACTCTTAATCACTTCATGGAAATCTTGTCTCGAAGCGAAACGCGGTCTTGCCGTTTAAGATCCGTATTCGCGTTTCCAATTTTTGGGCCCGCACTCGCCAATGAGTCTTGAACACAATTTTCGATGAAACGAGGAGACCGTACTCACGAGTTGTAGAGAAAAAGCTTTTGCAATAGAGACACACGGAAGAAAAATCTAAGCAACGACAACGACGAGGGCACGTTTTGATAGACCACGTAACACACGATGGAGAGGATGAAGAGAGCGACGTCGCGACGACGACAACAACGGCGATGATAATAGTCCGCGGAAAAAGAGAGAAAAAGAGAGACGGTTACGGTCCGTGGTTTCGGGGGGACACACTCTAGCGAAACTGCCAACTGTAGTATCACGGGAGTCCCGGCAAAGCCCAACGCGGATAACACACCAGCGTTGGTCTCCTTGTATTAATATATGTATACAACGTGTGCAGCCGTTTGGCAAATGCGATATACTTAGCACCAAAGTAGCAGCGGTGTGTATTCACAAACTTGCTTCAAACTCACACACGTGCTCCGATCTGACTCCTCGTCGTCAATGACAAGAAGCAAAGAAAGAGAGCGAGAGAGAGAAAGAGGAAAAGAGGGAGGAGGAGGAAGGAAGGGAGACTCACGCAGTATATAGCAGCTGACGGTAGAAGTAAGACGGTGGATCACGTTCACGGCTGTCTCGGTTTCTCGTCACGTTGGTTATGAGAACACTTTGAGAACGTAAGGAAAATAGTTTTGGTCGTGCGGCTAGTCTCGTCGTTGTCCGTCTCTCGCAAAAGCTTGAGGAACGGGGCCGAAGGGGCTTCGCCGGCGAATCGTACGAATCTCAGCAAGAGGTGGCGCCACGAGCAAAAATACCGACAACCAGTCTTTTGCAATTCCTCTATAGTTCCTCCTTGCAGCAGCTTGCACGGCCAAAAACATTTTCTGGAGCTGCCTTTTTTTCATCATATGAAATTCTCCAAAGTTTATTTCTTATCATAGAACCGTCCGTCGGTACAACGAATTCCCAATTAAATTAAAATCCCCGTTTGTCAAACACGGATCAATTTCCAACATTAAAGATGCCAGCGATTATTTATTCATTTTCTCCTATTTCACCACGAGCCTCGACATTGAAACGATTCAATTTTTCTCTCTAGTTGCAATGATCGAATGTCATTGGCTCTAGGTGAAAAGTTTCGACAAGGGCGAACGCAAGAGTTTTTGCTTCTAAACCCGTCGAGCTTATCGACTCGTCGTGAATCTATGGACGCTACTTTTTTCGCTGGCATACAATTCGACCAAATTATACGCACAGATATACAACATGTGTAAAAGTGTGAGACAGTAAAATTTACACGTGTATTAGTAGAGTGCACCAAGATAGACACCCAACGGCTATTATTGAGGCGCGAGGTAAGGATAGAGCGAGATGAGACGTCGAATAGGCACGCGAATGGCTCGCGAGAGCGCCGCTCAGCTTGAGAGAGCTTGGCACGACCAACCAGCCGACAATTCTTTTGCTCGAGAAACAAACTCCCAGTGTTGGACCATCCAATTAATTGGAGTTATCGAACGTGCTCCGATTTCAGGATTAACCAAACATATCGTATGGAATACGATATCGTTTTCTTTAATTAATGCTCCAAAATCTCCAGCTCCGAACAACAGTCGTTTACGATTATGATATCCGGTATGAATGTCACAAAAGATCGTGAACTAAAAACCTCTCGACGATCAATATCTTCGTGACGATTAATACGATCAAAAAATTTTACTCCACCAGAAGCCTTTAAAAAAAAATGGCAACTGGTTCCAGTATGAGATCGATGGGTTCGGAATGCTCTTGGTAAACCGTGCGCAAGGTGTAGTATATAGGGTCTGACCATCTCGGGTCGTTACTACTGTGGCATCCAGCGCCACCGCAGGAGACAAGTTTTCATGCCCACGTTTCTCTTCAATCTAGTTCCCTTTCCAATGTCCGAATGGCTCATTTATTTTTACAAGAAATAATAATTTACACCTTATCCAGACAGCATGGATTTCGTTGGCTAAAAAATATCGAAGACTTCATAGATTTTTACAAAAATGTTGTCCTCGAAATACTCGTTTTTCGTAATACGCAACATAAACGTCGACCAATCAATGTTTCAATTAAATTGAAAATAAATGCTAGATAAATCGTACAAACAGTCGGTGTGATTGATTGCTAGGAAGGTATTATAATACGTCAATGGCTGAGAGAATGCGGCCTTGCAAGACTGGGTAGGAATGCGTGAAAAAAAGGCTCCAACCGTTGTTGATACTATAAGTGTCTGAGCTCTGTCGTAACTCCGAGGTGTGATCGACGTGGTGCAAAAATATTTTCACTAGAAACGAGGAGAACATAAATGTGTCCGTACGATATTCATAATATTGTGTAAATCTCCGATTATTGTCATCGGTAGTGATAATTTTTCAGTTGATCGTACGCTTTTCAATGAATATAACAGATCGATGGTGAATTCCAAGTCACAGACTCAAAAAAACCGGATTTTCTGATTCCACGAAACGCTGCAATGAAAAATGAAGTTTCTCGATTCGAAAATATCATTTTTCTTAGTGGTGGTAATGGAAGTGGATTAATTTGGAATTAATTAATATTTTCCATACTTGACGACAAGTAACTCGCACGCATATATATGAGCAATCGTTAACAAACACAATTAATACGAATGTGTCGTGGAAATAAGTGTAATCGTAGA
Source organism: Campopleginae sp. 14b (assembly GCA_030522525.1). Classification (NCBI taxonomy): domain Eukaryota; kingdom Metazoa; phylum Arthropoda; class Insecta; order Hymenoptera; family Ichneumonidae; species Campopleginae sp. 14b. The sequence goes on from JAPYYS010001033.1 coordinate 20,960, forward strand.
CTGGCGTTTGAGTAGTAAAATAATACTGTATTGATTAAAGGATATCCGCAGTATGGAGAATATTTAGTAAAATCGAGACATGATTATATGCCATTTTCCCAACTCATCCAAGTATATGCGCTCCTTCAGAATTTTTGGCTTCGGGTTGGCAACGTAAAATAAAAAATAATAAATTGCTGGTTTTTTATTTCTTGTATGTGTTGAGTTAACTCGACTATTTGATCGCTGTTATGACAAAGCATCATATGCGAACTAAATTTGAGATCTCGTACGTGAGTGCTATCCGCTCGGTAAATAAGAAAAGCACACACGTTTTCGGCGTATCGCCCGAAATGATAAAATCCTCTTGACTCGTTAGCTCCGAGGCTTTTGTAGGCGGTAAGTTGATTCAATATTATTATGGTAATAATTTTCGTAAAAATAACCTCGCGATGTAGGGGCAATATACGATAGCTCGCGCAGTTGGATGAAAAAGTCGAAATCAAATAAACAAAGACGTGGAGGAAGGCGTCTTTGATCTTGCGCAATGAAAATATTATCGATTACGAAATATTCGTTATCGCATTTTGGAGATAAATTAATTCGGTTAATTATCCTTGATACATCGAAGACACGTGTATTTTGTTTTCGATAAAAATTCGATTAATCGAGTGCGATATGAATGAAAGGTTTCATTGCCCGAACACTCGTGCAAGGAACATTAATTATCCTTTGTACGAGATGATATTTCTACTTTCACATGTTAAATAATCAATAGCTCCTCTCACAAGACGCTGAACACGGGCCCAGCGCATCATGATTGAGGAGTTATTTCGACCGCCCATAAAACTCCGTCTAAACTTATCGAAATAATATTTAAACGATGACCATGAATCGGCATATTATCGATACGCACCGCGCCGCAAAGATTAATTAATTTCTTGCCGAGAGTCGATCGTCGATGACGAAAAATGAATAAACCGGTTGAGGATTTGAAAGGGCATTTTCAGATTAGAACGTTGTCACGTTCCTAGAGCTAAGATCATTCGTTCGCGAACTTCTGGGCAGCAAACAGCAACCCGCCGTTGCCTTATCTCGAATCACTTGCAATGCTGGTTTTTCTCTCCCGTCACCCCCCACCCCCTTCTCCTCCTCCCTTCTTGCCCTCTTCTCTTTTTTCTTCATCGACTTAATATTGATGAAGAAATCGAATGGAAATTTATTTATTAAATTACTCATAAATTTATCGCCTCGTGTCTTTGCCCATAGTATTTACGTATGCCTTTACAAAAATTGCGATTCCCCTTATCTGCCGTTATGTTAATTGCAGTTACACCCGTTATATTCGAGAGCGTTAACCCCGTCATCACCAAGGACTCTTGATACAAGCTTTCACCTTCCTTTTCACGCAAATATTAGTACAATTTCGCGGTTTTATTATCATTATTATTAGTCAAGAACGTTGGTGCATGGGATACTGTATTGTTCGCCGCGACGTCGTTTGTGTTGAGCAATCTTCTATGTAGAGTGGAGGGGACTATTGTTTCTTGTTTTCAACAGGAACCGTATTGATTTCGTTAATTTCTTCATTTCAATATATAATTCATGGATTTTCAACTTTTCAACCAACAACTTTCTCTAATGACGTTCAGACCGTACTGATGTGATTAATTAACGAGGAGCCCTGCGTCATAAATCCAAAAACTACTTGTCCTCGTAAAATCCGACGATGAAACTCTACAATCTCGAAATAACGATGAATTAGCAAGATTATTACCGGGAAGACGATGAAAGGAGACCGGTTTGTTTGTAACTATAAATATAAGCATTGCGTTAGGTTAGTTCGTCTTGAAGACGCGGTTGTCGAGATACGATGAATCTCAGTCTACGATATGAATGCTTCGTGGTTGATTAGACGACAGGCATTTTTTCGATCAGTCATTTATTTATAATTACCTAAGCAGCGATGCCATCATCGGAGACGCGACTTGAATAGGTGGTTCGATTTTGAACGCCTTGAAAGCTTCATATATAATCGAAATGTGTGTCGATTTTCCTAATAAAAAAACAATGGATTTTTTGTGAAAATTTACGAAATCGGATGAAAAATTCATTTTCTCCATTGACATACGGGCAAGTGGAGAATCTTTGAAAAAATTCGGAAAAAATGATGTATGATCGAATTATTTACGTCGGTAGGATATTGCAAAACCGGAAGCCTTCGAAACTCGGGCTTTCCCAATGCACAATTATCTGATCTTTTTCGGGGGTGCAACGGTCCATCACGGAAGGTCATTTAGTGCCATTGAAAATCCTTTGACGGTCGCGCAACGAGAATTTATTGGTACCATATGTTAGAAAGTACGAATGCGCGCACAGGCGCTCCAGGCCGTTACTACTGCTTACTTATTACGCACGCAAAAATCAACGTATAAAAATGCAACCGGTCGACCTTCGATATATAGCCTTTATGCAGTTTTATATCTACAGGTATCGTGTGCACGCGGCAGCAAACGAGACTGCCTCTCTTTCGCTACTGCTGCACTGTCTTATAAGCTTTTCGACTAGAAGGCGTTAGAGTCGCTGATCATTTAACAAAACCTATATACAGATATACCAACATATTCCCGCATAATATTAAATACTCACAATAATAATTACTCATCAAAAAAAAAAAAAATGCAGTTATAATAAATTACGTATCAGAATGATTATGACAATTTCGATTACTCTAAAAGATGTGACATTGAATGATGCGAAAATAAATCAACACTTTAACAGCTAGTTATTGAAAAAATTATCGCGTCAATGGAGTCATCATTTTCCATTAAGAATATTCCTCATCGCCTCGTATGAGGAATCGAAAAAAATATCTACATACATTTTACACGCACGCATCAACAATCGGAACGAATAATTAGGAGAATCTCGACAATTCCAACGATTTCAAAGATTCAGGATCGGAATCTTTAACATTAAGGGATCATCCCCAAAGATTTTTCTGGACCGGGTGTGATTTCGTTATTAATCGATCTTATCCTTGACGGTAAATCCTTGCTCATACTTCTCTCCTATTCGAGTCAGTCGATATCCCAGAGTCCATTGACTGCCTCCGATGAGTTAAAAGAATTATTATAAGAAAAACTGAATTCATACTCTGAGTATAGTTCGAAATGACAAGGACGTACATATTCGTGGGAAATCTGCTACAAACTGGGCTGGGAATTCGCCTACTACATCATTGCTAATAAATCCTAAATCGAGGACAAATTCATCGAGGAACTCGATTTCATTAATATAAATTTTTTTTTTTTTTTTCAAACTGCATGAAATAGCAACATTCTCATTTGACTGGACTCTACTGGGCGAGCCTCCATAGATTCGCATATTAGGTATCTAATATGTGCAAACAGTGATTGCCTGTTCCACAAAGTGCGATTGAAAGGCGTGCGGTCAAGTTGTTATATGGATCAAGAGCTGTAATGTAAGAGCTCATCGAGTGCACAAGAAAAAAAGTTAAAACTCCACCATTGTTTTTAGTGAAAATTCTTTTTCAGTTAGGAGATTTTTTCGCATCGTTATGATTATTCGTACACCAAAATTAAGAGCTATTCGAGAGCTGATTACCGCCGCAAAAAAAGTTATACAGTTGGTGGAATTCATACACTACCGATAAACTGACTAAACAGGCCAGGAACTGTTTTTTTTTTTTTTCTCTCAAGAAAAGAGAAACATGTCTCCCCCAAGCCTCACTTTTCATCCCTCCACAGCTAGGAGTTTCGTTTCATTCCGATTAAACGTTTCTCACAAAAAAATCCGAAAGATTCACCCTCAACTGTTATTTTTCAGCACATCTGAGGGTAGTCAAGTGAAACCTAAATTTGTGAACGGCAACCTTGAATACCTCTGGAAACAAATTTTCATGGATTTTGGTAACTTCATGGCTCGTACTAGTTTTTCCACGAAAAATGAAGAAAAAAAACGCTCACTAGTCAACCGGTTAATATATACAGAATATTCATGCATGCAGATATAAACGTATGTGAATAATAAGTGAATATATGTATACATATTAATAAAATCGCACTATGTTAGAAAAGACCGCGCGGGCGCACTTTCACGTATCATAATGCTGCACACAGTGAAAGAATGTGGTTTCCCTTTCAAATTACAAAATACCGTCGAGTTCTCCGCCTCTGCTCTCAACTACTCGGCCGCGTCGAGTCAGTCTGTTCGCCATCACCGCGGGTCTATCTCGACCAGCCACCAATTTCCCCTTCGGCATTCAGACCATTTTTATTTGTCTCTCTTATTTTTTATTCCAACTCTTCGATAAAAGTTTTATCTGTCAGTCAATGGCTTATTCAGCATCGCTCTCTTATTCCTCCGCGCTGGACTGCCCGGACCGCCGTCGCTTTATTCTTACAGGACAACCTTTTATTTCAGTAGCCTCCGGCATTTTTTACCAATCGAATACGATGGAGTTGTCCAGAAATCGGACTTTCCGAGGGAATTAACCCCTGGAGCGGGTCCAGCGGAGTATTGAAATGTCTTCGCCACAATGCCATGATGCAATCTCAGGTGTATCAAGGCTTGAGCGATCGGATGAACGAAAACATGAATATACTCGTTAAGATAACAGTCTGACGATATTTTTCAAAATTAATCAGAAGGAACATTCATAGTTAACTCGATCGATCGCTCGCATCACATCATTCGTCATTCGCATATGGCGAGTACAAAAAAAAATTCTAATTTTTTATAAAATCACGAGTCTCGCTATGCACGCGTTACAGCCCTCAGCATTCCGAGTGAGGAATCCTCTTCATTCCCATTCTTCAAATTATAACATGAATATTTGAAAAAATCTGCGCCAAGTTGTCGTACTTTTTCTTCACCGGTGATCGTTTAAGCCTTGACTTTTGGGAGTAAAGGTTGACTCGATCAGAAATATGCAGCACACGTTGTTTCAAGCGATTATAGACTTTCAAACCAAGCCGTAGCATCTTTGCTTCGTCTCGTCGACGAAAATGAATAAAAAAATATAAAAAAAACGTTAAATATCTTCTGAAAGTACTTTTTAGCGGTTCGTGGGTCCTTATGGTGGTCGTCGATCTTGCGTACGGTCATCAAAGGGTCAGAGATCATCCTTCTATAATAATCCTTTATGGTTATCGTTACCCCTCGCTAAAATCTCGACGGAAATTGACGATATTTGGCACGATAACATTTTTTAACGAGGATGGCTCATCTCGCGTGTTATTAATTTTGAGAGAGCGTGTAATTTATATAGGTTGGCCTTCGATAATCAGGCCAGGGTCGTTGTCGTCGTTAACGATTACAAACGTACCTCACTCCACACGTATTACATATATATCTTCAGTACGCGTGTACAACGAGCAAAATAAGCGCGTCAAAGAGTTTTACTCTCGTGTACCATCCACAACCGCGAGTATAAAAGCATAGCGATGAGACACCTCTGCAAATCTCGTAACTGGACCCTCGGGCGTATTTGCGAAAGTTGAATCGTCCAGCGGACGTTCAATCTTCCCCGCCAATCACATCACTTCTGACAACCAAAATTGTCGTTGCTTTTTTTTAACTATCTGTACATCGGTTCTTGAATTTTTCTCTTTATCTCATTGATCGTGTTTACACGCCACCTGTCAATCTACAGACCGCATTATCAAGTTGTAAAATTAGATTATAGCGTATTACGCATTGCACAGTCGGATCTGTGCGAACCAATTGTTAAGCTATGTGTTAACTTTATCTCTCCGACTCTTGATACAATCTCAACGATTCAAGTTCATTCCATATGCCATTTTGTGCATTAATCTGCAATTAAAAAACGGAAATAATTCCTTCTCTCCGCGATTAAGATTTATCAAAGAAGCTCTTCATGAATACGTTTTTTCATGGATCAAGAATGCATCGATCTTGTTTGTACGATTCGAGAATCAGGGAAATTCTTCTGGCGAATGGAATAATTCTCAATTTCGAAGACGGTGAGCAGGCAAAACGTTGCTCCATAAATTATTGTCAGATCGTTAGAGCGCGGAGATGACGATGCTGGAAGGTTTTTGAACGCGGGACTTATCACTCCTGTCACTAAATGAAAGGATCGATGGTATCGATGGCAAAATTATCCCAAGAGTGTTGATCGAAAATTTACCTTTGGGCAACAGATACAAAAAAGAGAATCGAGTTCAGGAGAACGTGGCACAGGTTTTTGTCTCTTAATTCTTGCCGCGACAGGAATCGGCCAAGCTCTATCCTAGTTTAAACATTTATTCTGGTACTCCATTTCAAATTCATTTGCTATAGTCGAACGGAATTCTCACTGCGGTGCGGCTGTTGTGCGGCAAGCGTGCAAAGCGAATTTCTATCGGCGTCAAACAGTAGCGACAGTCATATCGACGCGCCTCGAGCCAGATTGACGAAAAAAAAAAGAAAAAAACGAATCATGGCAAGAGAATTTATATTTCACCTTTAACGGCACAGCCGCTCCCACAAGCTAACTGGTTTCCATTTTTTTGTTTCAAATATCCTGCGGCTTTCGTAGAATATGACCATTTTTCAGGGGCTACATGACCATATCTCTGTCCTTTCGCCAAATACAACTCTTTACTAATTTGTCAACAACACTGCACCCTCGAAATTAAAAACGAAAAGTTTTTTGTGGTTAATAACGGGAAATTCGAGTCAATACAATGAGCAACGTCTTGGCACTCGTTTAGAAGCGTTGGACAACGTTTATTTGAAAGGATGAACGTCGAGGTATCGAACAAAAGCAAAAAATAAATATTTTCAATTTGCACTTTGAATTTTTTTTGTCCACGTCCAATTTGGCATTTATTCTGGCCTAAAAAAGATTTTGCATTTTCGTACGAGATATTACACGAAGGCGTATAAAAAAATACCATGAAATAAGTCTCTCTCAATAATTAAGAGCAGTCTTGATGGCTGCATAACACCGCCACTTATCCGGCAAATAGAGAGGCTCGAATACGTGAGGGAATGGCGTGTCCCACCCCGTGACCCTCTGGATCGGTGCCTCGAGATGTAAGAAACATTCCTCCTGTGAAATATCAACAATAAATAAAATTTACCGTTGTTATTGTCGAAACCTCAGTTCTCAAGAGGAAAGTCATGTGTCTGAGCAAGCAGAACAAATGTTCTTCATCAAGACAGGAAATCAACGTCACGGATCGTTCGTCAAGTTCGTCCTACGATGCAATCTTAATCAATAAAGGGAAACGACAGTCCACGTGTTTAGAGATTGTGAAAAATTGGTTGATACCATCGGAGCTACTTCTTTTATTTTGATAATGAAAAAATTACTTTTTTTTATACGATCGACGCATCATTTCGAATCCTCACCTGAATGGTGGCTGCAATTTCACTGCCGAATCCATTGGTAAGGGGAGCTTCGTGGGCGATGACGACGCGACCAGTTTTCCTAACGGACTGAAACACAACGATGCAAAATATTTACATAGTCATTTCGGTTGAAATTTCGTGAATCTTCATTGTTAACGAGCAGGAAATATAGAGAAGATCATAAAAATAGGAAACGGCGTAATTTTGCAACGACATCGTGGCATTATTTTATGTCGAAATGACTGTTTTTTTTTCGCAATCAGTCACGTCCAATTCCAATTTGATTTACCGAAAGCCTGATGCGTCGCGATGGCATTAAATTGATCTACGAATTCGATAAATCGTTGATTTGTTCGTAGACGTTGATAGCGGAGAAAACAAGACGCGGCACGTCTTATTTTTATTGACACATTACCTCTCGATTACTTCCCAATATAGCAGAATCGCGATATCAGTGCGATCAAGAAATACTGATCATTCGATAGTCCGGCTATCTTATAACGTCAGCCTCAATTAAATGTAATATCTGTGTTGAGCAATGTCCCAGGTAAACGTTGAAATTTATACACGTGTGAAGTATCCAGTGACGCGGCAGCAGAGCCTCCTGGACCCACGTATTTATTATGCATGCATATTGTTTGGAGAAGCAACACATGCGGAGAAAGTGACGAGCGAGAAATGTCGTTCGCTTGCAGGTACATCAAATATATATATATATAAATATGTGTGTGTTCGTGTATCACGGATTCGATGCAATCTCAATCATCGATACATTGGCAATCCACAAAATGTTTATTTTTCAGGCAGCAACATTGTTTCATGGAAGTTAAAAAAAAAGAAAATTCCGGAAAATACGTCAAAGAAAAACCGCAGACCTTGAAAAAAAAAACCTCGACGATCTGGTCCTCAAGATTTTGAGTAAGGAGGAAAAATGAATAGAGACCTAAAATTATTCGGAATAAAAAAAAAAAAAAAAATGTAAATGAGCCAATGAAAAACGTACTTCAGGTTTGGAACGACTCGGACGGATTTATAATCGAATAATTTATATTCCAATGCT